>CAJNIZ010045129.1:0-10208 GCA_905231905.1 Symbiodinium pilosum | reverse complement strand
CTTAAGGTTTAGAGCTTAGGATTTATAGGGTTTAGGGCTTAGGGTTTCGGGTGTAGGGCCTAGGGTTTGGGGCGTAGGGATGAGGGCTCAGAATGAAGCAAGTGGATGTTGATTGGGGTTTTAAGTTGATAGGGTTTGGGGCTATCAGGTCTGGGCGCCAATATAGCGTGCAATCCTTGCAATCGGAACTCTCCAAACTAGGCTCCCAAACCTTAATCCCTTGACCCACCCTAAACCCTAAACTGCCCTTGGGTGTTAGGCTTTAGGGATTGGGGTTTAGGGGACTTGGAGGTTTCAGGGTTTAGGGTATGGAGTTTGGTTTGGGGTGGTATGCCTTCTGCAGAATATTTGAAAGCGGAACACGCGTGTATGAAGCAGCAGGGACACGCGCAAACAGAAAAGAGTCTGACACAGATGCGGCAGGTTCCACAGGAGCGCAAGGCCTTCGAGAATCGTTTTCTACCCAGAGGGCCTACTGTACTTGAATGAAGGCATATCCATGAGATGATACTTGGCTCCGTTGTATGATGTCAGCAGTATTCCTGCATCAAAGGAAGCGCACACGCTAGCCTCACGCGTTCGGGATGTGGGGCAGTGGTTCGTGAAACTCTCCATGAGCAACATTCTAGCCAAACCGAGGGAGCCCAGTTGCTTTGAGAAAGAGGTTTATCTTGTTTAGGGTATAGGCGGTATAGGGTTTAGAGTTCATACTAGAGACCCCGATTAAGATATGGGGTAGTTTCTTAAGTAGGGCACCCCAATGCACCATAATCCTTACGTTCAGGACTCTCAACAACTGTCTCCCAAGTCATGGAACCTCTCCCCCCCCCTCCCCAAAAAAAAACCTAAACCCTAAACCCCTAAACCCTAAACCCTAAACCCTATATTCTTGGCCCTGCAGGCACGACTGGGTAGCTGGCCATAGGCTGCCTGACCAAGGCAGTGTCATGCTCAAATGATGTCTATGTGGCAGCAGTTGGGCATCATGTGGCGGCTTCCATGCGGGGCGCCTTATACAGGGACCTTTGAAATATACAGGAATGATAATGGACTGAGCGGGCCCTTGTTAGGTGTTATATAAGGATGGTATTGAGAAACTACTATGTTACCTGGAATTTGCAAGAAGTAGCAGACACCCAGAAAACAGTATGGCCTGCCTAGCGCAAGTCAAAAACTCTTTAGGGTTTGGGGATTAGGGTTTCTTCATGGTTCATGGACTGATTGTCACAAAATAGCTGCCCAAACCACAAACTCTACCTAGACCTAGACCGCGTATGTACCCTCTATAGAGCCCATACACCCACAGATAGGATCTACATGGATCCTCCACAACCCTACACCGCATGGCTACCTAGATCCTATTTACGGCTACCTGGAGTGGCATGCCCTACGCAATACTGCAGTCCACCTAGACCGATTTGAAAATACTCTCTTAACAATTGTACTATAACTAAGTTCCAAGAAATCCTGAAGAAATACAAGTCTACACCTCAAGAACAGAAATAGGAAGCCCTGGCTTGCCCTGTTCCTCTGAAAGCCGAGAAAAACAGGCTTTCAGGTCTATAGGCTTTAGGGTTTAGAGATCCGTCACTTCATGAAGGGCTGATAGGACCCCTTAGGGGAGGAATCAGTAGAACCTGATTAGAACAATTGCTCCTGTCCATGTTGTGCTTTGTTGAAGCTCCCAAAACTTAAGACGCACCACGTCCCGTCTTGTAACCAAACCCTAAGCCCTAAACCCTATAAGCCCGAAACCCTACATCCTCAACTACTCTCAACCTTACACCAACTCTTCGACCTCTTCGTTTCAACGAGCTACTCGGAGGATCAGGTAAAGCATAACCCAATGATCACAGTACAGTTTAGGGCTCAGAGCTTAGGATTAGGACGGAGGGTTCAGGGTCAGGGCTATTGTTACAAGATTAGAACCCTAGCTGTAGCATAGTCATAACTATGTTAGGGGGCGCAGGAGGCCAGAATTCAGTGATAAATAGTATCATGCGCGGGCTTTAGTCCCCCTGAGGTAGATAGAATATGGCGTATACGGAGATCTTATTAGAATATACCCAAAGCCATACTTCAGCTACTTAAGGGGGACTATACAAGCATCCTAGACCTTTAAGCAGAAACGCTCTCGATTTCTTACTTTGAGGTCTGAACACCGTGGGCCCAACACCCTAAAACCCAAAAAATGATTGATTAACAAGTAGGTAATACAGGAGATCGAGCGCAGGCCATGCCCAGTTAGGGGAAACCCATTTACGACCTACTTCCCATGCCGCCTGAGGCTTCAAGTAAAACTCTCCCATGAAAGGAGGGGCCCCCTAAACCCCAAACCCTACACCTGCCGGGGAACAGGTAGGTCTCAAGCAGGGATGCTTGCATCTGCTTCAAGCCTACTACGGAGGACACTAAAATTTCCTGCATGCCCTGAGGTACTGAGCTTAGGGTTTAGGGCCTAGTCTTTTTTGGCAGCGCCTTTTCTGCCGGGTTTAGGGCTCAGGGCTTCGGGCTTAAGGTTTAGGGCTGATACTAAACATCCTGCATGACCTTAGTCTACCATAGTTCCCTCATTCCTAGTTCCTTCATTCCCAAGGTAGAAGGTACTTTGGGTCATGCAGGATGTTTAGTATCCTCCGGACCTTCTACCTTGTCCTAAGAATCCAGATAGCCCAATGTAGGTAACATTTACATACTTTAGGGCCCAATGATAACGTAGGTGTTACTTGTATACTTGGATCCCTAGGGTTGGGAATTATGGTATTACAGTATATTGATACGATCATGAATTTCAATGGCATGGCCGATCTATCGGCAGGACGCTCAATCCCAAGCCGAACGCCACAAAGGTTTTCCCCCAATCACGCTGGCACTGTCGGATGGTAGACACTGCTCAAAGCATGAATCTCAACCGTCCCGTCAGTAAACCATCTAGACGTACCCTTCTAACACAGAACCCTAAACCCAAAACTCTGGAAGCCCTAATCCCTAAACTCTGAACCCCTAATCCCTAAACTCCAAACCTTGAATCCCTAAACTCTGAACCCCTGATCCCTAAACCCCTACACCCCTAAACCCCTAAACTATAAAATGACACACTGGAAAAGCTAGATTTCTTAGGGATCCTATACTGCCCTCAGCCAGCACTCCCCCAACCTCAGGTAAGATCTGTTGTGGTTACCCATGCCACTAGGTAACCCTAAACCTTAATACCTAACTGGCCCTTAAATAGGTTGAGGGTCTAGGGCTTAGTGCCTATGAGTATTCAAGGCCCTACACGTCACCCTATCCCCAAACTCTTAGATTTCAAGCCCAAGGCGGACTGGAATTCCCAAATTGAAGGTTAAGGGTTTAGTGGATTGGGGGTTTGGGGTTTTAGGGTTTAGGGTAGTTCCCTGAACCCTAAACGCTAAACCCCCCTATACCCTAAACCCCAATACTAGTGGAGCGGGGGCTTTGGACTGAAATTGGGGTCACAGGCCCCAGTCCTGGCAAGGATCTTCGGGGACCACACACGCGGTTTAAAATTGAGGGTTTAGGGTTCTAGGGTTTAGGGTTTAGGCTTCTAGGGTTTAGGGTTCAGGGTTAAGTCGCGCAGAACCTGAAAACATAGGTTAGTGAGTTTAAAGCCCGAAGGACTTAAAAATATCGAACGACAATCGAGAAGCAGCACTATATTTCCACATATACAGTTTTAAGTTTATAGGGACAGGCCCAAATGCGGAAGCCTTGTGCTTAAACCATGAACCCTAATCCCTAAACCCTGAACCCTAATCCCTACATAGAAGCCAATTTCAAGAGAGTGGTTTTGCAGGTGGGTAGTTTCCATAGTGCTCCACAATCGATCCAAAGACCGCCCCCATGCCTTTCAGGAGTGGTATGGAAGGCCTATATGGGCAACTACCTACCCGGACTAGAGTTCCACTCATTTTGAGCTTTTGTAAGCTCTAAATCGTGCTAGCCTCTTGCCTGGCCTCTGAAATCTTGCGTTTCTGTTCCGGGACCCTGCGCCCTAAACCCAAACCCTGAACCCCTAAAACCCCGAACCCTAAACCCTAAAGCCCTAAACCCGAAACCCTAAAACCCGAACCCTCAAACCCATCAAGCCCGGAGCTACAATCCCAGCCCTGAGGGTCCAAGTACCCAATAAGTAGGTCCCTTTAAAAAGGATTTATACGGATATATAGTGTTTAGGGCTGTAAAAACCCAATAAGTAGGTCCCTTTTAATGGCTTTATAGTGATATATATAGTTTAGGGCTTACAAAAACCCAATAAGTAGGTCCTTTTAAAGGAATCCATTGGGATATATAGGGTTTAGGGTTTGGGGTTTACTAAGGGTGTAAAATTACCCAAAAATTAGGTACTTGGGATTTTGGTGATAGTAATTGGTGTACAGGGCTTGGGTAAGTATCTGATTATCAAATACTTGGACCCTTAGGACAGGTTCCATTTAATTTGCATGTTCTTTCCCATTTGATTCTCCATTATGGCGGGGTGTTAAGGATTGCAGGTTTCGGGTTTAGGGCTGTGATGTCCCTAAACCCTAAACCCTAAACCCTAGTCCTCTATAACCCTATGTCCCAACTTTAAACCCTTTAGTCCTTCACCTCCGCTTTTCCGACTTCCCCCGACCTACTCCTTCCCAGAGGGCGACATGTCGGGAAAATACAAGTTTAGGGTTTAGGGTTTAGGGTTTAGGGCCCTAAACCCTGAACCCTTTTTAAGGGGATTGGGGTTGCCTCCAGCGACTAGCATGGAACGTGAACATGGTTTAGCGTTTAATTTGGATTTAAGAAGCCACGCTTGTATGACGAAACAAACAGGGCACTTTGTACACTCTTATAGGTCGATTGAGGTTTCCATGTTAGTTCGGGCGAAGGTACCTCTTGGTCGAGGTGGCTAGTGGACTCGATAGTTGTCGACAACATCTACGATGGTCAGATCACCACTACCCGAGTCCCCAAGCACGTATATATTTGTTGGATACCTGGACCTTCTGGGCTCAGAAATAATGATTCTTACGAAGTTCCCTAAACCCTAAACGTTGAACCTAAGCCCAGTACTGTATACCGGACTAGCTTGATAAACCTGACCTCGGCGGCGGATTCACGACGCCCTCGGACGAGCATGGGCTGTAGCCCCGCACGTGCGAAATCTAAGCATTCAGATACTGGAAGGGCTACTGCAGGAACTTTACGAGTATAATGTATGTTATCTTAATCCACATCTCTACATGTTTATCTTCACTATGAAGGAGAATCCCAACAATTGGTCATGTACGCAGGCTACGATAGCCGCAAGGTGTACAGACTGGTGCCCAAGCTACATGACTAGGGTGACATGGGTGCTCTGGAGCAGCTTCAACAAAACTTAGGTTACTTGTAGATAAGCAGGAGCGCAGGCCAAGCCCTCATCTACATATCAATCACTTGTAAGATGCTGGACATCCAGATAAGGATACTGCCTAATCAAAAGGAGAGCCCAACAATTTTGCGAAGAGACTCGGATGTGTGCCGCCTATGACTTCATCTCAAGGTGCAGGACACTAGTGATGTACCCTAAACCCTAAACACCTGATCCTACAGCACCTAGTCGCTTGAGGCATGGTACACTCAAAGCGGGTCTGACTTCGGAAGCTCTCCCCATGTCAAATTCTGTTTTAGAAAGCCCAAAATGAACCCAAAAGATCGCCCTTGATAAGGTAACTCCAAAATCCAGAGGAGCCTTTATTTTGGGATACCCTGCGTATGACCTCAGAAAGAGCTAGCTGAGGTTTAGCATTATCATATATGAGCTGTAGTCTAAACTCCTAGTATCCCCCCCTGGATACGCCCTGTAATACTCCCCTTTCGAATCCCCTGTTTAATCCCCTATATAACCCTAAGGAGTTTAGACCCACTCATCTGCGATCTCCTAGGCTTAAGACTCATAGTTTCTCTCGATGGGGGAAGCTAATGGCGGGAGCCATATGTTTAGACTCTTTGATGGAAACCTAAACCCTAAACCCTACCCCAAACAGGAGTCCGGGATTAAGTGATTTAGGGTTTGGGGTCATTGGGCTAAAGGGGTTTTGGATTAAGGGTTTTACGGTCATTGGGTTAAAGGGGTTTAGGACTAAGAAGTTTTGGGTTTCGGGTTTAGAAGTTTAGGGGTTAAGGGTTCACATAGCCATCACAGGCTAGGCTTCAGTGTGCACTCCAAATCCTTGCACCGGGTTCCTTCAAACGAAGCTACTAAAGTGGCAGTTAGCTTTGAGGGTTTAGGGGTATGTTGCCGCGCTGAAAAAGTAAGCCCTTGTAGTAGCCTGCCCTGTGGCACGAGCCCATGTGGGCTCCAATCAAGATGTCTGATCTTCAGAAGAAGTCACGCAAAGACCAGGTTCAGAGAGCTTCTTACAAGCTATCAAGGCATAACCTTCCTTCTGAATGCCGATACTGAGCATCCTGCAAGACATTAACTTACTAGACGCCTTAAACTCCACAGGTATAGGGTAGTCGGGGTCATGCAAGACTTTAAGTACCAACCATATCACAATCTTCTGCGCACTCTCCCTCACAAAAACGACAAGCCCAAAACTCCGCGCTTAGGGCCTAATTCCTAACCCATACACCATCCAAAAGTAAGACCATCAGACAATCCGCTGCGCACAAGTTAGGCAGTCCTATGCAACCAAACACTGTGACGGTTGGATCTCAGAGAGATACCCTATTGGTTCCAGTAGAACACTGTAGTACAATTTCAGAAATTAGGGCAGCTTAAGTCTGAAGCCCGAATCATACTAGCCTAAACTCTATCCCTTACGGTCTACGTACTTAATAACCATAAGGGGTTTAGGATTTAGGGTCCTAGTACTTAATAGTCATATACTTACCCAAAATCTGTACTACAGTTACTATGACCAAAATCCCAAGTACCTAAGTGTTGCGTGCTTGGACCCTAAAGCCTAACCCCGTATATCCCTATCTTTACCTTCAAAGGCACCTAGTGGTTGGGCTCTGGGATCTTGAGGGTATGCGTCAGGTCGTAACCCTTAACCCTAGACCCTAAACCGCATGGGACTCGGGGAAGCAGGTCACGTGGACCTATGAAGAATGACTCCCTTCAACTAGGCGTCATCGACTTTCAGAAGAGACTGCACTACGTATAGGACCTACAGGGCTTCAGGTTGAACGACTAGTGCAGTATTACGAGTACAGGGCGAATTCCAAAAAACGACCCACATGGGCTGGTTGCTTTCTGATCTTGGCTGACATGTGATCCTACACATATGGTAAGGATGATTTGCCACCCGAATACTTCAGGAGAAAGAGCCTAAGCGATCATGTGAGTAGTATAGGTTCGTTGGCTTGAGGGCTGGTCCAACTACAGAAAAAATCCCTAAACCCTAAACCCTAAACCCACCCTAAACCCTAAACCCTAAACCCCCTAAACCCTAATCAGCGCAGGCTTAAAGCACCAGTTCATCACTGCTTCCTCAATTCTGCGCGGCACTTAGGACCCCTGCTAAGGGTTAGTTTTAGATATCTATAATAGTAATATACGGGGAGCACAAAAGGTTCAGGGTCTAAGGCCCAAGCTAAGTCCCAAGGATAATTTTACCCCTGGATCTGATTAGCAAAAGCTGCCAGGTCTTACTGAGATGCGTGGCTTTCTTCCTTGATGGCTCGCGTGCTTGCAATCACTGAGTTTCTGCGGTTCATCTCCTGTAAGTCCTGCGCAGTCCGAGTGATACCCATTTTGGGATGTCCTTGTTAGGTTGGGGGAGTATATACCCAAAACGCTGGACTCTACTCATCCTTTTGTATCCCCAAGTCCCCCTATGTAATCCCCCACAAGGTCCAAGTACCCGAATGCTAGGGCTGCAGGTATCAAAACCCATTGCCATTATAGTATTTGAGACCTAAAACCCTAATCTTTGGGTATACATATATATATATATACCTGGACGCTTAGGGCCCTGCAAGGCCCTTTGGGGAGGGGATGCCATGCTAGCGAAGGAATTGTGCTAGCCCATAACGTGAAGTTAGGTGGACCCCCCACCCTGTAAGAGTAGAATAATCCAGAGGGTTGTAGTATATACCGATTTTAGGTATAGTATATGACTATTGGGTACTTGGACCCTTGGGGTAAGGGATAATAGGGATTATATTAGGGTCCTCTTATATTCCTATTGTACCACTATTACAGGGTGGGGGGGGGGTCCTCCTGAAGTTTAAGTATGCTTAGTTGATCCAGGGAGATCCAAAAGGCAGGTTAGGTTCCGTTCAGTGTTTAAGGTTTAGAATTTAGGGTTGAAAAAATGCATCCGGGGGCTTATGGTTGCAAGGCTTAGTGGTGTAGGGTTTTAGGTTAATTATACGGGTTCAGGGTTTTCTCTTTAGGGTTTGGGATTTAGGATTTAAGGTTCCGGGTTTAGGGGTCGAGGGTTTAGGATTTTGGGCTCTCCCAGACCCTATGATACAGACACGATAAAAGCTATAGGATACTCATGGGGTTTAGTTAGCCAAAATCCGCTGCTGGTTTGGAAGGCCCACTGCTCCTAAAATGAGAACCCACAAAACAGCGATTAGATAGTCATGGGGTCCTGCATTCTAGAATTATCCAACCATCCTCGTCAAAGAATCGGGCATTTCTCGCAGTGACACCATAAACCCTCAAGAGAACCCGAGAGTTTCCTCATAATCTCCCACATAATCACTGAGCTCATTTGGAAATCTAGACCTAAACCCTAAATTATAAAACCCTAAACCACTAATCTTACTTTGGTCCCCACCTACATAATCCAGGGCCCTTCAGGCTACGCGCATTTTGACAAACTCTCTCAATCCCAAGGCACTAATCCCCGAAACCGAAACCCTAATCCTTAATCCCTAAACCCTAAAGCCCAAATCCAAAACTTCCTGAAGCTCAAATCATGAGGCCTATAGTCTAAACGCCAAGTATCCCTCGTAAGACACCCTGCAATGCTTCCCAATAGAATCACCCATATAACCCCTTTAAGGTATTTAGACCCTAAACCCCAAACCCTATATACTCCCCTTTATAACATTTATAACCCCCTTTAAGGAGTTTAGACTATAGATAGCTCATGAGGTCCTGTATGCTTTGTGAAATCCTCCTCATGAGTTCCTCCTCTTCTGCCTTGGTCCAGGCGACATGCTTCTCGAGTTTTAAGGGCTTAGGTTTTCAAGGTTTAGGGTTTTAGGGTTTTAGGGTTCAGAGGTTTAGAGTTTAGGGGTTTGGGGTGCATGCGTTTAGGGTTTAAGGTTAACTTCGGGGTACATGTTCGAATTGTAGTAGCTTAGTATACCTTCCATGTACACGACTGGGTACCCTGAAAGAGGTAGGGTATAGTAGGGTTCAAGGTTCAGGGCTTGGGGTTTTGCGAACCGAGACCCCAAGCCCACGCAAGATTTGTAGGGTTTGGGGCTACCAAGTCTCCGCAGGTTCCCTACCCTAAACCCTAAACCCTAAAGCAGGGATAGGGGTTTGGGATTTAGGGTTTCTGACGGTGTCCCGATCGATTTTGTGTACAGGATTTCATGAGGGTATATAGAGATTATATAGGAGGCTTAGGGTTTAGTTGGGGCTCCAGGTTCCAGAAGGTCAACAGATCAGCAACATAAAGCTAGGCGTTCCTCATTTAGTATTTTGGGCTGCAGGCGGGGACCACGGGATAGGTCAGACCATCTGCGTTGGTTCCGCTCAGGGGGTCCTGTGCCCCGAATAGGCGGACAAGTCCTGTCGATTCCAAACAGCTGGGAACTTGTCAAAAACACACCCAAAGGGTTCAAGCACCCAAACAGACAACTTTGGGTACAAAACATAGAACCTTATTGCGCCCCACTTACATACCAGTAAGGTACCCTAAATCCTGATTCGCCGAGGCTGATCCAGCCTCAGGACGTCTGAGCCCTGTCCTTTGACAAAGCTACACAGCGACCGTACACGCTAGTGTTTAGAGTTCAGGGCAAACCCTACGAGGTTTAGGGTTTAGCAGTTCAGGGCTTAGGGTTTAGAAGTTCAGGGTTTAGGGTTCCCAAATCCGTCCAAAGGCATGTTGTCTGCGGCACAGAGGTCTGGCTTGCTGTTAAGGAACTTCATTTAAGTTACTATATTGGGGAAACCCTATAATTTACTATATATACCCATTATGGTAACTTAATTCAAGTTCATTAACAGCAACCCAGAAGTTGTGACTCATTTT
>CAJNIZ010045128.1:0-46337 GCA_905231905.1 Symbiodinium pilosum | reverse complement strand
TGTTCAATACCTTTTTCGCTCTGAAACCGCCCTGTATAGCCAGGTAAGCACGGCAGCCAGTCCGGGGTTTTCCAAAAGTTAAGGTTTGCCCCGACTCAATAAATACGCCCTGATAACGGCTGATTGGTTTCTCATCAATTTGTGGAGAAAGATCGGCTCCGGTGATTGCGATCAGGCAGCTACCCTCAAACTGAAGTGCAGGACCCATCAGTGTAATTTCCAGAGTGGCTTCATCCGCATCATTCATGACCAGCGCATTGGCAATTTTTGCGGCATCCTGATCCATAGCACCTGAAACCGGAACACCGTATTTGCGGTACCCGAAACGTCCGGTATCCTGTAGTGTGGTATAAAGCCCCGGTTGTATTACTTTGATTTTACCCATTTTCGTGTGCTTTAAGGGAGCTCCAGTCAGCCATCTTCCGGGAAAGATCATGGTGTTGCGCCCGGTCTATGGGTTTAAAAACTACCCGATCACCGGCCTGCGCAAAGCAGGGCGGATCTTTTTCAGCATCAAAAAAAGAAACCGGGCAATTCCCGATGATGTTCCACCCCCCGGGGCTTTTTTGGGGATAAATGCCGGTTTGCAAACCGGCAATGCCTACGGCCCCCCGGGGAGTAACTTTCCGTGGCTGTGGTTTTCTCGGCATGGCTAAACGCTTATCCATTCCTCCCAGGTAGAGGAAACCGGGTAAAAAGCCTATAAAGTGTACCAGATATTCCGGTTGGCAATGGAGCTGGATCAACTCCGGTCTGCTTATTTCTGTACGTTCGGCAACTTCATTTAGGTCAGGCCCGAAATGATCATCATAACAAACCGGTAATTCCCATAAGGTAGATGGAGAGGGAGCTGAATCAACCGAATAGAGTACTTCCCTTACCTGCTCAATCCGTTTTTCCAATTGGAATTCTTCCCGGAAGAATAAGGTTAGCGTATGATAGGCAGGCAC
Organism: Symbiodinium pilosum; assembly: GCA_905231905.1. Classification (NCBI taxonomy): domain Eukaryota; class Dinophyceae; order Suessiales; family Symbiodiniaceae; genus Symbiodinium; species Symbiodinium pilosum. The sequence continues at coordinate 45,387 of CAJNIZ010045128.1, read as the reverse complement.
ACTTTCCAATACGGTATCTCTCATATTCCGGTGAAGAGCAGACTGGGCTTTAAGAATAGCAGTTAATATGGATTTATGGATCTTACCTGGCCATTCAATCAACAAGCTTTGATTGGATAACTTTTTGTAATTCAAGGGATCGGGCTTAGTCATGTTAACTGAATATTTGCATCCAAAAGTTGCTTACGCAGTGATTTTAAGAGGTAGGGTGTTTCTGGCTGGTCGCCATGCACACAATATGTCCGTGGCTCAATAGTCACTGTTTTTCCGTTGCCGGTTATCACTTCTTTTTGGATGAGCATTTTCAGAAAGCGCTCTGTTATGGTAGCACTATCGGTTAGAACCGCATCCGGGTAATCTCTGGAAACCAGGCTAAGATCAGGGTTATAATTACGATCCAGAAAGGCCTCACTCCATACATTCAATCCTTGTGACCAGCCCAAACTTTCCAATACCGAACCGCATGGCGCGTATAATATCAGGTTACAGGCCGCTGCAACCTCTGTAATAATTGTGGCGGTTTCCGCTTCACGGGCTGCTTTATTGTATAAAGCCCCGTGCGGTTTTAAGTGGTGTATGATCATTTCCATTTCACGGGCCGTATCCACAAGGTTTTTCACCTGGCTCAGGATAGAGTCAAAAAGCTTTTCATTACGTATTGATAGCTCATTTCGTCCGAAATTTTCCCGGTCGGGGTACGAAGGGTGCGCCCCTGCCCTAACTCCTTGCCTTTTGGCCAGTAGCAAGGTTTGTTGCATAGACTCTGTGCTGCCTGCATGTCCCCCACACGCTATGTTACAGGAAGTTATATAAGGCATTATAAGGTGATCGTTGCCATAGCCTTCTCCCAAATCGCAGTTCATATCCGCCAGAAATTTCAACACTAATTATTTTTTATTGAAAAGGTAATGTAGTATGAATTGTTCAGGTGGTAAAATCCGGCATTCGGAACTCAAGTTAAACACACAAGCCTGGTGGAAGGTGATTACAATCTGGATTGTACAATTGATGGCTTTGGAGCCATGTCGGTCAAACCAGTGTGGGTTAAGAAAGCTTAAAGCTATTCTGTGGTATCTTGTTTTTGAAATAGAACCCTTTTCTATCTACCTGGTAAAAAGCAGACGCATAAGCTCTGATCTTCAAGCTTAGTGTCCATATTACAATTACCCTTATATTTGAGACATAAAATTCTAATTACTATGCGTAAACGTTATACTTTTTTAATGGCGATGGTGCTGGGAGGTGCCATGTCTTCTATAGCACAACTGGACACCATAAAGATTGATCTTGGGAACCCTTCCAGCATCAGTACAGCTCCCTGGAATAATATTACGGATGAAGATCAGGGTTCAATAGCTGACCTCTTGAACCAGAATGGCTTTACCACTGGTATCAGTGTAGCTGTAACCGACTCTTTTAATGGAAATAATACGGCCGGTTTGGTGGCAAATGATTCCTTAAAGGTATCAGATAATGCTGCCGGAGATAGTTTTTTTGGTAGTAAAGTACCCGCTGTAGAGGGCCACCAGATAACCGGAGGGTTAACTTTTTATCACATGGACCCCAATACACCCTACAGCTTTGCTGTATATGCCTCAAGGGGCGGAGCTTCCGATAATCGTGAAACCAAGTACATTGTGGAGGGAGTTGTAAAGGATTCTGCTAATTTAAACGCGGCTGGAAATTCAGATTATCAGGTTCGCTTTTTTGGAATATACCCTGCAGCGGACAGTACCATTGTGTTAACGGCTACCACCGGCCCGAATAACACCAATGGCAGTGGCTATTACTATATGGGAGCTATTCAGGTAACCTATGTAAATACAGCAGGCCCTGGTACTAAATCACTAGCTCTTACTTCACCTAATGGTGGTGAATATTGGGAAGAAGGTAAACAACCGGAAATAAGCTGGGAAAGCCAAAACCTGGTGAATATTGGTATTGAATATTCAACCGATAATGGTTCTACCTGGAATTCGGTAGCCGCATCGGCCCCTGCCCTTTCGGGTTCGTACAGTTGGACCGTGCCCAGCGGTACATCTTCTAATGCCTTGGTACGCATTTTTGATCCCAATGATGCAACCATTGCAGATACCAGTGATATGTCTTTTGAAATTGTTTCTCAAGACCCTAATACTTACCAAATTGTAGTACTTGGTTCATCCACTGCCGCAGGTACAGGACCCAGTTCTTTAGATAGCGCCTGGGTATGGAGGTACCGTAAATACATTACACAAATGGATACCCGCTTTCAAGTGATAAACCTGGCGGTAGGTGGTTTTCAAACCAAGAATATTATTCCTTCCGGAAATGCCAGTAAAAATATTACCAAAGCCATGACCTATGTGCCTGATGCTATTATTGTAAACCTTCCTTCCAACGATGCCACTTCAGGGGTGCCGGTAACTACTCAGCTGGCCAACTATGCCCAAGTCAGTCAAATTGCGGCAGCCGGAAACGCATCTCTTTGGGTGGCTACCCCCCAACCGCGTGATCTTACCGACCCTGCTAAACTGCAGATCCAAATGGATATGGTAGACTCCACTTATACAGTTTTCGGAAATTTCGCTATTGATTTCTGGACTGGTTTTAATGAAACTGACGGCACTTTGGTAGATGCTTATGATAGTGGTGATGGTATTCATATGAATGATCCTGCCCATAAGATATTGTTTGAAAGGGTTATTGGTAAGGGTATTTATAACTACATCTTAAATAACCCAAATCCCAATCCTGATAATATTGGCATTCATGAGCATCGCCTGGAAGGTTTACGGGTATTCCCTAATCCCGTTTCTGATCGTTTACAGCTTAGTACGGAAGGCACCCGGGGTATGCAACTTAAAGGCTTCTCTCTCTTTAATATAAATGGACAGAAGGTGATGGAGGCTCAATACCAGAACGAAACAACTTCTGAATCAGTAAACGTAAATCAATTGGATAATGGTATTTATCTCATGAAGGTTGAAACCAACCAGGGTGTAAGCTCATACCCATTACTTATTCAGTAATATACCATTCTGCACATTCAGGAGAACCCATATAACCGGGGTTCTGGCAAGGCTGTTGTAGTTTTAAAATAATGGTGGAGGGATGCATGACTTTAAATCATAAACTCATGTGTCTCTTCACCTTTTCTTTTTTAGACATATACTGCTCATCAATCCCCATACTCCCTCATTTAAAGGAGTCAGTGGTAGCCAGGTTCCAAAAAAAACCCGGAAAGACATGAATTCATCCGGGTTTTTAAATAGTATATGTTGGATTAAACTAGGGCTGTATAAGTACCCGTTCTCTGATAAATATATGCTCCCCTTCCAGTTGAAGGTGGTATAAGCCAGCCGGTAAATCTGAGATATTCAGCTCTATTTTAACTTCTCCTTGCTGGTCTGGTGTTACTTGATGTTCAAATACTCTTTGGCCAGCTGAAGTGAAAAGCGTGATACGCTCCGGAGAAATATTTTCGGCCTGCCAGGAAAGGTGAAGCTTTTCAGAAGCCGGATTAGGGTATAATTCTATTTTTTCTGAGGCATGTAATTCATCCAAACCTATCTGACTAAGCCGGTAAGCATACGAACCCTGTTCACTACATGCATTAGTAACCGTAAGTTGAACCAGGTAGCTAAGGCTAACGGTAGAATATGTATGCTGAGGATTCACACCACTTCCCCCGCTTCCGTCTCCGAAGTCCCATTGGTAAGAAACCGCATTTTGCGAGTTTGAAGCGTCAAACTGCACTACCATTCCATTGGATCCGCTGGAAGTGATTTGATAGGTCCACGAAGGTATGGCGGGTAAACATAACTTAATAGTGTCGCCAAATACGGCACTATCCATACAGGCGTTCACAACCGTTAGTGTAACGTAGTAATTCCCTAAGGTGCTGTAGGTGTGTACATAATTAGCACCGGTAGCACTTGATCCATCACCGAGATTCCAGTAGTAAGCGGTAGCTCCGCTGGAAGAAAGACTTCCATCAAACGCCACAATATTACCCGTTTGCATGCTGCCAAAATCAGCGGAAAGTGGAGCGCAAATATCAATGGTTTGAGTTACGGTATCGGCATCACCACAGTCATTAACAGCTACAAGCTTAACAATATAGCTCCCTTCATTAGCATACGTGTGATTTATACCGGTCATTCCATTTAGTACCGCTCCATCTCCCATAATCCAGCTCAGGGATGAGGCACCGGATACTCCGGTTGGTGTTAAATTGACGGTGTTTCCGGTTTGATTAACAGTAAAGCCACTAACCGAAACTACATCACACACATCAACAAGCTGAATGGCCGTATCTCCTTCCCCACAGCTGTTTAATACAACCAGGGTTACTGTATATTGACCGGCCATAGTATACGTATGATTGGGATTGGGATCGGATGATGAAGGGCTCCCATCACCAAAGTCCCATATAAAAGAGTTGCCATTACTTCCTGATGAAGAAAAAGAAACATTCAGAAAGGTATTAGTTGGGGTAATACTAGCTACCGCTGATGGTATATTAGGTGAGTAATATAATAATCCATTAGCCGAACCAACAGGCAGTTCCTGACCGCAGACCGACACTACAGCATCACCATCAGAACCAGTTTGAAGATAAACCAATAAGACATCATTACTAGCCACCGGTTGCGTAAAAGTAAGTTCTACAATACTATCCTGAATCAGTTGAACCCCGGATACCGTCATACTCCCCTTTTGCATGGAGCTTACTAAAAATTCACTTCCGTTGGTACTTAATGAAGCAATAGATATTTTTCGGGTGGCGGATAGTCTGAGGGTTTGGGCACCACAATCTACTGAATCGGCATTCAGAACAGGGGCATATACCATATCAAAACTGGGCAATGTGCAGGAATTGGCAATACCTAAAACCGGAGTAAAACGACCCTCACTGATCTTAATAAACGTTCCACCAAGATCCGGACGGTACTCCTCATACATAATGGTAATGGCATATTGCCCTCCGCTGGGCACCTGGGTTTGCACAGCACCTGTAGAGGCATTCAGCGAGTAACCCGTGGTGGAACCAACCGGATTACTGATGCTGTACCCTGCGCTATAGGTATGATTTGTAAAGGAAGACCCGCTTTGGTAAGTAGGTGCTGAGGGGGTGTATACCACACTGTCTCCATCTGCTTCCGTAAAGCTGTATATATTCAGGGGTTTATTGGGGCATGCAAACCTGATAAAGTCGGTTACATTTAACTCTGGCGTGGAATTGGGGCCGTTGAGGTTATTGAGGTCTGCATAAAAATAATCAGATCCACTAAAGTTAGGCGTAATATTGATCATATTCGTATAACGACCGCAACAGGAGCTGCCGTAAAACCTGAAATCTGCACATGTTCCGGGCAGTGTAACAAAACCTTTGAAAATAGCCATGGAAAGACTTATGGATCCGGAAACAGTTCCGGTGCAATAATCCAGGCCACTTAAAGTGGTAAGGCTGCCTCCCGAGGTTCCGATGCGTGATACCTGAACGGTTTGATTAGGAAAACAACCGCTTGAAATGGCAACATTGGAAGAGGTAGGTGGTGCTATTCCTGAATTATCGTATACGGAATAGGCTATAATTTCATACCGAAGCGGATCATTTGACGGCCCGGGTGCACTGCGGTAGGTAATGATCATACCACCCAGTTCATGACCGGCTTTTGCACCAAAGGTTAGTGAAGTTAAAACGAATAACAGTAGTAGTTTTTTTACGAGCATAAGTGGCGGGTTATATTTAAGCTACCACAAAGTTGTTCAATTTTGCTATGCTGTAAAGACCCAATTATTAAAGGGTAAGAAAAGTTTTGTGAACGAAAACTCAAAAAACTTCTCAGAAGTTATTCTGATTGGAAATCCAACGCCACTGAATTAATACAATAACGCAAACCGGTTGGTTTGGGGCCATCTTCAAAAACATGCCCCAGGTGTCCGTCACATTTAGCGCAGATCACCTCAGTGCGGTTCATGCCGTAACTCATATCACTTTCATCAACTACAGAGGTATCGGAAGCTACATCATAAAAACTGGGCCAGCCCGTACCGGATTTAAATTTAGTTTCAGAAGAGAATAATACATTACCACAAGCTGCACAGATGTATAGCCCGTTTTTTTTGTTATCCAGGTACGTACCTGTAAAAGCTCTCTCCGTTCCCGCCTCTCTCAGTACTTTATACTCTTGGGCAGTTAGTTGGGCCTTCCATTCTGCTTCAGACTTTTCTACCTTAACTTTTACCTTACTCTTGCTAAGTGGCGATTCCTGTTTAACCTGATCCTGAAAGGTACAGGCAAAAAGAGCCAGGCTTAAGAGGGCAATGGATAGAGTCAGTATATTTTTCATAAGAGAATTGCTAAATTATTTCTGATTGTATATACGCATAAGTAGCTTAACGAGTTCAACACATTAAAGCTATGGTGGTAAAAGAAGACAATACGTCAGGTGTACGACCTTCGGCAGGGTCATTGATCCCCGGTAGTTCAATTATTTAAAAATCAGAGAAAAACAAATCGCATGGATTTAGTAAAAGAGAATGACACCATTCGCGTACACTACACCGGTAAACTTTCCAACGGAGAAGTCTTTGACTCTTCTGAAGGTCGTGATCCACTTGAGTTTACACTGGGACAAGGACAAATAATTCCAGGCTTTGAAAAAGGTGTGCTTAATATGAAGGTCAGTGAAAAGAAAACCATTGAAATTCCTTCTAATGAAGCATACGGAGAGCGAAGAGAAGACATGATGCAGGAAGTTCCTAAAGATCAGCTTCCTCCTGAAATTGACCCGAAAGTAGGTATGGGCTTAGTATCTAAAACACCTGAAGGTCAGGAAATGCGCCTTACCGTAGCTGAAGTAAAAGATGTAAGTATAGTAGTTGATGCTAACCATCCGCTGGCTGGTAAGGATCTTACGTTTGAAGTAGAACTGGTAGAGATCAAGTAAGTTTACTCCTGATCCATTACAGATATAAAAAAAGCTGCCTGTCAGGCGGCTTTTTTTATGGATAGGATATATTTTCAATACGTAATTCTTCGGTGGTGTCCCCCAATTGAAACGTTACGATTTCAGCAGGTTTTTTACCCGCAATGGCTTTGGCAATGGGTGCAACAAAGGCTATTTTACCCTCCTTTACAGAAGCTTCGTCCACCCCAACAATAGTAAACTTGCGTATGCTTCCTTTGCGGGAGCCACTCAGGGTTTTAAGCTGAACCGTGGCCCCAAAGCGAACTTCATCTTTAGGTTGTTCAGCCGGGTCTAATACGCGGGCACTATTTATACGCTCCTGTACTAACCGAAGCTTGCCATCAATTATCATTTGGGCTCTTCTTCTTTCGGTTTCATTATCAGTGGGCTGGTTGGCACGTTCCTGCTCCAGTTCCTTTTTTTCGGTTTTCAATTGCTCTAAACCAAAACGCGTAACATAATTAGGAACTCCCGGAGGCAGTGCTGCCCGGGGAGGAATTAAGGGTGCTTCTTCCTGGTCATCTTCTTTTACAAATCCTCTGCTCATAGTATCAGGAACTAATAAAAGGCTTAATAGTTGAGAAATACCCTAACTATTCCGCCAGAAATAGGGCATAAACAGGATAAGTATAGTAAATAACTCTAAACGACCCAATAGCATCAGAAAGCTAAGGAACACCTTCCCTCCGGGCGGAATATGGGCAAAATTATCTACCGGCCCCACACTTCCTATTCCCGGTCCGATGTTACCCAGTGTAGCTGCTACTGACCCGGTAGCCGACATAAAATCAAGACCCATAGCGGACATGACCAGTGAACCCAAGAAAAAGATGATGAGGTAGATAAGCACAAAAGCAGCTACGGTATTGGTTATATTCTGAGGAACCGCCATGCCGTTAAAACGCACGGGTACTACAGCATTTGGATGCAGTTGGCGTTTAAGTTCCAGAAAGCTGTTCTTTATCAGCACTATGATCCGCATCATCTTAATACCTCCGGCTGTGCTTCCGGTAGAACCTCCCGAAAAGAAAAGTACGAAGATCAATACCATAAGGAAATTTGGCCAAAGCAAATAGTTATCTGAAATAAAGCCAGTGGTGGTAATAATGGATACGATTTGAAAAAAACCGTTGCGTATGGCCAACTCTACATCTGTACCCTGAATAAAAATAAGGCCCAGTGCCGTGATCACCGATAAGATGAGGATATTAATAGCATACACTTTAAACTCCTCGTTTTTTAAGAGTGTGCGAACTCTACCCGTAAAACCAAAATAAAGTAAGGTGAAGTTAACCCCGGCCAAAAACATAAATACAATAATGATGTAATGAATGGCCGGTGAAGTAAAGTAGGCTATACTGGCGTTTTTAGTGGAAAAACCACCCGTAGCCATGGTAGCCATAGCATGATTGATAGCATCAAATCCACCCATGCCTGCTACCTTTAGTAAAATAGCCTCCGAAGCAGTAAGTAAAAAGTAAATTAACCAAAGCCGCTTGGCTGTTTCAGTAATGCGGGGATGTAATTTATCCGGGGTTACCCCTGGGGCTTCAGCCACAAAAAGCTGCATACCTCCTACTCCCAGCAGGGGTAATATAGCCACCGTAAGAACAATAATTCCCATACCACCCAGCCAGTGCGTCATACTACGCCAAAAAAGCAAACACTTAGGCATTATTTCTATATCGGTAAGTATGGTGGCTCCGGTAGTAGTAATACCACTTACCGTTTCAAAAACAGCATCTACCAAGTCTGGAATGGTACCGGATATAAGGTAAGGTAAACTACCGAAAACAGACATGGATATCCAGCCTAAAGCTACAATGAGGAAACCATCACGCTTACGGACGTCTTTATTGGAGTTGTTGGTGTTCAGCAGGTATAAACCAATGCCACAGCTAAAAGTTATTCCTGATGAAGTGAGTAAGGGCCTCCAGTCTTCATCATAATAAAAGGCCCACACCAGGCTAACCAGCATCATGAGCGATACGATCATCAGTAAAGTACCGATGAGCCGTGCGATCATTTTGAAGTTAAATTGTTGCATATGCCGGTTTAGCGGAAGAAACGTCCCATTTTTTTAGCGCACGTAACCTTGGCAAACACCACTACCCGGTCCCCCGGCAGTATCTGGAAATCTCCGGTAGGTATCAGTCCCTTCTGATTACGGATAACCCCGCCAATAAGCGCCCCTTCAGGAAGGCCCATGTCCTTTATCTTATCTTTAATGATCTTACTTCTTTCTGTAACCTCAAACTCCATTACTTCTGCATCCACACCGTGAATAGCGGAAAGAATAACAAAGTCGCCCCGCCTGATATGGCGGTAAATAAAATTGGCTGCAGCTAATTTTTTATTGATTAAAGAATCAATCCCGATGCTGTGCGAAAGATTTTGATACTCAATGTTTTCCACCATGGCGATGGTTTTCTTAACACCACGGTCTTTAGCCACCAGACAGCTTAAAATATTGGTTTCTGAGTTACCGGTTACCGCCACAAAAACATCAATGTTATGAATACCCTCTTCTTCCAGTTTCTCTACATCCGTACCATCAAAATTCAGCACCAGGGTGTCGGGGAAGTCAGCCGCAATTTCACGCGACTTTTCCGGATCCATTTCAATTAGTTTTACGTGATGGTCCTTCCCGAGTTTACGGGCCAGGTGACGGCCGGTACGACTACCACCCATGATCATAATGTTCTCTACCTTGATCTTCCGTTTCCCGGTTACTTCCAGCACTTCCTCAATACCTTCTGCATCGGTAATCACAAAAAGATGATCGCCCGGCTGAACCATAGTGTGGCCCTTGGGGATAATGGTTTCCTCTCCCCTGCGAATAGCTACCACTATGTAGTTTCGGGTGGGGTATAGTTCGGCAATTTCAGCAATAGACTTATTACTAACTTGTGCTTCTTCGTCAATATCCAGCCCCAGCAGGGTTATCTTTCCGTTCTCAAACTCTATGGATTCGCTGGCGGCATTGGTATTGATCAGATGACGTACTTCACGTGAAGCCAATGACTCCGGTGAAATGAGTTCATCAATGCCAAAACTCTTTATATCCAGGGTATCACATTCATTCAGGTATTGCATACGGCTAATCCTGGCAATAGTTCTGCGTGCGCCAAAACGTTTAGCCTGTATACACGCCAAGATATTAGCTTCTTCCACCGAGGTTACGGAAATAAAAAGATCTGCCGAGGAAACCCGGGCCTTTTTCAGAACTTTAAAATCAGTGACCTCTCCTGCTATGGTAAGGGCATCGATACTATTATCAACGTTGGTAAGCCGTTCCTGATCCTGATCAATTAGGGTAATATCATGCGATTCACTGGAAAGCCACCGGGCAAGATGTATTCCTACTGCGCCTGCACCCGCTATCACAATTTTCATAAAGTCATTTTATCAACGTTCGGAAAGCCAAAAACTTAGAGACTACCCTAAACGTAAAGCTGACAAAAGTACAAAGCAGACTGCACCTGTACTAATATTTGTTCTGCTGCCCGGACATCGTGTACATAAGGAATTTAAAGGGATACCGGCTGTGTTTTTAAGAGGCAGTCCTTTTCAAAGCCCACCTTCCACCAATCCAGGCCATAGGGATATAGGCTATAAGCAGATCTAAGGTGATAAACCACGCGGGAGCCGGGATCATAATGCTCACCGTAATACCCCCAATTAAAAAGAAAGCTCCAATGAGCAGTGCAAATACCATTTTACGGTTTGCGGCAATTAAACCAGCAATAGCTGCTCCTACCAAAGTACCCAGGGCGTGCGCTAAAAAAGGGAAGATAAAATACTCGGCTGTAAGCCCGGGCATAACAGCAGCAAGGGCTTCCATATCATTGGGGTCCACTCCTTCAATGGGTATTAGAGTATGACCAGCCGTTACTAAGCCCATGTTAACAATACTTCCGCCCAGCCATCCGGCTACAACGGCTAAAATGTTTCGTAAAACTGGATGCATATTTATTGGTTTAAGTAGTACATTTTGAGGTTTTAATATTCGGGCAGTAATCCAAAAATACCTCTCATTTAGATACTGCTAAGTGCCTCTTGCTTCATTCCCTGAGCTTTTTATTTTCAAAGCTCAAGTCCAAATATACACATTGCAGCTACTTTTAAGTTTGCCGGCTTAATACATCCTATTGTGGTTTTTAGAGGTTTTTGGAATCTGCTGGATGGAGTCCCAGTGTTCACAGATTTTTCCATCGGCATCAAAACGGAAAAAGTCCATGGTTACATACTGATCATTTCCCGGCCAGGTTTGATGAGTGTGTAAGGCCACCAGGTCTCCTTCGGCAACACATCGCACAAACTCAATACTTTTTTCCGGGTATTCCCGCTGCATCTGTTCAAAGTAACGGATAAAACCTTCGGTACCATTCTCCACATCCGGGTTGTGCTGAACATATTCGTTACCCACGTATTGCGCTACTGCCTTGCGGGGATTACCTATTTCAGGAAGTGAATATCTTAAAATTTAGCTTCAGGAGGCAGGATTCTGATTCATATAATCTTTACGGGAAAATGGGTTCGCCATCTACACACCTACACGGTAGTCTGGTTTAATATCTTTGCATATAATGAAACGCTCCGGCTCTGCAGACCTTCCACTCCATTACGGCCATGTACCTCCCTGGTTGGCCAAACGCATGGCCTTGCTGGGAGAAGCCATCGTAGAAACCCTTATCCTTGAAAAAGGCACGGCTGAAGTACTGCGCAGGCTTAGTGACCCTTTTTGGTTCCAGAGCCTGGGTGCAGTAATGGGTATGGACTGGCATTCCTCCGGCATTACCCCTTCGGTAATGGGTGCTTTAAAAAGAGCTGTCAACCCCCGTTCTGCGGAACTGGGCCTGTACATTACGGGTGGAAAGGGTAAATACTCCCGCCAAACCCCTGATGAGCTGATGCGTATTGGCGAAAAGACCGGCCTGGATGCCGAATACCTGGTGCGCTGCAGTAAGCTCAGCGCCAAAGTGGATAATACAGCTATACAGGATGGATACCAATTGTACCTGCACAATTTCATTGTAAACCGGGAAGGTAAGTGGACCGTAGTGCAACAAGGTATGAGTGACGCTACTTCACTGGCCAGGCGTTATCACTGGCATTCACCCGCCCTGCAATCTTTTGTGGAGGAGCCCCACACAGCTATTGAAGGGCAAAACCAGGGATTGATCTTAAACATGACGGCTAAGGACGCGAAAGTCTCCCGTAACTCCGTAATGGAGATGAGCAATGAACAACCGGATAAAATATTGGCAGAAGCCCGGAAACTCGTTATGCCGAACCATCATGACGTAAGGGCTGAAGATGTAGACTTGAAACGCCTGGGCAGTATACTGTGGCTGGCACATGAAAAGCGCCCGGAAGATTTTGAGGAACTATTGCTGCTTAAGGGTTTGGGACCGCGAACGCTACAATCCTTAGCGCTGGTGAGCGAAGTGATTTATGGCAGCCCTTCACGTTTTAAAGATCCCGCCCGTTTTTCTTTTGCACACGGTGGTAAGGATGGTCACCCTTTCCCGGTGCCGGTGAAAACCTACGATGAAACTTTAAGCACCTTGAAAACCGCTATTGACCGCTCTAAACTGGGCTTTACGGATAAGACACAAGCGCTGAAGGGCCTTTCCAAAATTGCCGAACGCGCAGAAAAAGGTTTTACGCCCAACGCCAGTTTTGAAAAGGTGATTGAAAAGGAACGCAAAGATTCATGGAAGTACGGGGGACGAACGGTTTTTGGCAAAGAACAGAAACCTAAAGGCGGGGATCAGCTGGAGTTGTTTTAGTTGAAGGTTGAACGATTTTGGGCTTACTCCATCCTGATGTATTGCCCATTGATCCATTTATAGATTCCTGGAATAATCGGATCATCCGGCTCCTCCCCGTCCCCGATGCTGCATTGCCAGCTGTCAATCTGTATTTCACCGGGCCGGCATTCTATTTTTCGTTCACAAAGCGATTCGTCTTCCTCGCTGGAAAACCAGGCAAAATGATCTTTGGTCACGGCTTCCAATATCAAAGCGGGGATATCAACATCCCATACCTGTATATATTCGTAATCCGTGCCGCCCCGGCTACCGTATTCCTGCATGGCTAAGCGAATGATTACCTCCGGCCTACCCGTTTTATTAATATGTACGGTTTGTAGGTCCATAAAACCAGCTTCACAACCCGTGTTGACATTGAGCTGGTTAGATTCCAGTACCATCCACCGGCCACCGGAACCATAAGCAAACTTATAACCCCAAAAGGCAAAACCTTTGGACACGCTGAGCTCCTGGAAACAGCTCATCCCTTCTCTCTCCAGCATATCCTCCACATTGCAATAGACTCTGACTTCTTCTGGCGACAGGCGTTGAAGGCGAAGTGAGTCGGGTTGAGCGAGCAGGGAAAATGGTAAAACCATAATCAGGGTTATCCGGAGCTTATCATACACCCGCCTGATAATTCTTTGATCTTGCATATCTTTCAAAGGTATTACCTTAGTTCTCAAAGATAAGCTGCAAAGAGATGTTCCTGCTTTAATATGAAAACACCAATCCTCCAAAAGCTAGTATGTTTAGTATTACTGAGTGTATCCGTTATTCATGCGTTGGCCCAGGAAAAAACTCTTGCCAAAAACCGGCTTTCATTAGGCTATAAATATTTTATACTGAACGAAGAAGCACAGAATTATTACTCATCCTTTCAGGGAATAAGTGCTGAGTACAGCCGCTTTGCCTTTAACTCTTATAAATGGTGGCTGGTATGGGAGCTGTATTATAGCCGGGCACAGGGTATTAAAGATGGAAATACCTCCGTAAATTTTGAATACCTGGCTCTATCGCCCGGTGTGGAATTTGATATTTGGCCTTTTTTAGGACTGGCTTTAAAAGCAGATATAATTTTTTCAGACAGCTATGATTGTTATCAAAACGGAGAGCGCTGTGATGGCGAAACCTATTACTATATGAGTGATCGACTGCCGCGTGGTATCCGCGGATCAGTAGGTATTCCCATCCGGATTCCGCTGAGCGGTCCTTTTAAAATGAGAATACTTCCGGCCTATTACCTTCCTCCCTTTGAATATTCCGGGAATTTAGAGACCAATGATTTTGCGGTTACTTGTTTACTCAGTTATGAATTGTAGCTCGTGAATAGGGAATTTATACTAAAGCGTAGCGGACGCTACGCTTAGGCGGGGTAGAATTATCAAAAAAACGCCTCCGTCAGTTCCTCCTCGCTAATATTGCTGAAGTATTTACTGCTTTGAATGGCCTTGAGGGTTTCCAGCACCACTTCATGGCGGTGCTCCTTCCCTATCAGCGCCTGCTCCACGGGTGAAATATCACGATGGACAAAAAAATCTCCGTAGATCTTTACCTCCTCAATAAGCCCTTTATCTACGTTCAGGTGTACTTCCACATGGCCACCTTCAGCCTTAATTCCTTTCTTTAGTCCGTATTTAGGTGAATAGCCAAAGTTCCAGTGCCACTGGCTGTACTTTTCATCGGCCAGTTTTTGGATCTCCTGCTTATCTTCAGCAGAAAGCTCATAAGGCACCGCATCTGCATAACGGCTCACAATGTGAGCCATCACCATCTGGCGAAACTCTTCTGCCGTAAGTTCTTCACGCAAATGCGATGAAATATTGGTGACCCGGCTTCGCACACTCTGGCGGGCTTTGCCTTCATATTTCAGTGGGTTTACCTTTAGTGCATCTGAAATATCCTTGATCTCCGAAGCAAAAAGTAAAGTACCGTGGTGCAATACCCGTTTATTCTTATGATCAATATGCTCGGCATTACCGGAAAATTTCAAACCGTCAATCAATAAATCATTACGGCCGGTAAATTCGGCTTTAATACCCAGGGTTTGTAAAGCTTCAATAATGGGCTGGGTATATTTTTGAAAATCCAGCTTATCGGGTTGGTTCTCAAAGTTCATGATAAAGGTGAAATTGAGGTTGCCCATATCATGAAAAACCGCACCCCCGCCCGTAAGCCTGCGCACTACCTTAATATCACGCTCCTTTACATGCTCGGCATTGATCTCCGCCAGCGTATTCTGGTGCTTCCCTACTATAATGGCGTTGTTATTACGCCAAAGCATAAAAACATCCTCCTTTTTATGTTTAAGGAGGTATTCTTCTGCGGCCTGGTTAAAGTAAGGTTCGGTGCTGGTATTGTCAATGCAAAGCATGAGCGGTTTATTTTGGAAAAGCAAAATTAGGAAATGAGGATTAAGAGCCATCCTGATGGCAAGATTATGAAAACTATAATTCAATCCTTATATTTATCAGGTATAAAAAAGCCTTTCCTATGCGACTATTTTTACTCTCATTACTCTTTATCTTTACAAGTAATATATCATTTGGTTCCCACATTTTAGGAGGTGAAATAACGGCCACTTCAGACAGTATTGGTGATGGTATTATAACCCTTATTCTATACAGAGACGCTGAGCCTGGTTCGGCTATCGCGCAACCAGACTATGATCTTAAAACATCAGGATCTACTATTAAGGTTTACAAAATTTCTACGGATACCATTAGCAGTTCTCCCATCATTATTGAAAAACACATTTACCAGTCAGACACTGTTCCCAACTTGGCTAGCCTTTCCTACATCCGATTTGAAGAATGCTGCAGAAGTGAACTTATTGAAAATGTTATTAATCCTCAGGCTAAATTGATTGACATAACAACTTTTTTATATTATTCCACTTCCATTAATAGTATAGATTTACCATCTGTAACTCCCGTTTTTTTAGGGGACCCCATTGTGAAATTTCCCAAGGATACTTTATGGACCTACAACCCTACAGCTTTTGATGCGGATGGTGATTCATTGTTTTTCAGATTAGCCGGAAATAGAATTATTGATTACAGTGCGCCACCTGCCCACCCCGGGGGCGATCTGGCCATAGACAGCTTCAGTGGCGAGATAAGTTGGAATGCCTCCCAGAAAGGGGTGTTTCTTATTGGCTTCGAAGTTGAAGAGTGGAGAGATCACGATTCTATTTGGGTTAAAGCCGGTGAAGTTTATCGCGAAATGGTAATTGCCGTGGTGGCGGATACTTCTCAACTTATGGTATTACCCCCTTCAAATGTTAACCACAGTTCAGGAATACCGGTTGCCAGTTTTACCGGAGATAGTATGAATGAGATTATTATCCCCTTTTATTCTTCTGACACCAACGCGGTTATTAATATGGAGGCCTTTGGCGCTCCTTTTCAATTTAACAATTCGGATGCTTTTTTCGCCATTTCAAAGTTTAAAAAGTCAACTGATACCCTAGCTGGAATTTTTTCATGGACGCCTCAGCCTCAACGTAAGAATAATGGACCCTACCTGCTTACTTTCAGAGCTTCAGATGATAACTTCTCACGCGACTATACCGTAATGATTAATGTAAACTCCGTTATAGGCCTTCGGGAGCAACCCTTTCTTACCAACGATTTTTTCACCATTTACCCTAATCCATCTGCAGAGCAATTTCATCTTGAGTTAAGTAAAACTATAAGCGGTGGTACCGCCCATCTTCAATTATTTGATTTGGCAGGTCAAGAGGTTTATAAACTGGAAAAGGTAAATCTTAACCCTGGGGAACGCCTTTCTATTTCTCCTCACCTTAAGGAAGGGATTTATCTTTTGAAATTTTCAGTGGGAAATACTTTTCAGGTAGAAACTATTCAGATCCGGTAGTTCCTGATTATTGAGGAAGCTAATTAAGTCTTTTATCAATAATCAGCACTCCCCTTGCCTGCTTAGAATAGGCCTCGGTGCTGGTATTGTCAATACAAAGCATGAGCGGTTTATTTTGGATAGGCAAAATTAGGAAATATGAAGGTTGGAGAACTTCCTCTCCTGCCGATTGGCTTTAAGAGAAGCCTGAAGTTTTTCTGAATTGCTTTCAAAACGGTAATATCCAATATGGATAATGGCATTGAAATCATTCTGAAAAAGGTGTCATTTATAAGCCTGTTTCAAAACGCCACGGAGTTTTAATCTATACTCCGGGACATTTTATCAAAAACTTCAGGACGTTTTAAGAAAAACTCCGTGGAGTTTTAGCAGACGGATCGGGGAGTTTTCACTAAAAAACCTAGATCATTAATAATCAAACCCTTATCACCTTCTGTAAACCACTTATTTTACCCATCTTTATGCAACCCAAACGTATACGGGCTGTCCAAGCTATTAAATAATGAAACCATGTACCTATCCGGCTTACTTTCTGTTTTAACTCTTGTACTAGTATTCAGCAGTACAGCCCAGGCCCAAACGGTAACTGATATTGATGGCCACACCTATCCGGTAATAATGATAGGAAACCAAAGCTGGATGGCTGAAAACCTGCGTACCACGCGATTTGCCAACGGAGATTCCATAGGGACTGAAATTGGTGCCACTAATAATGATACCAATGCCATTTATCAATGGGCTTATAATGATGACACCAGCCTGGTAGTTGCCTACGGCCGTTTATACAGCTGGTATGCCGCTGTGGATCATCGAAATATATGTCCGGCCGGATGGCATGTACCCAGCCTGGCAGAGTGGGATACGCTACGGGTTTTTCTGGGGGGCGATAGCCTGGCCGGAAACATTCTTAAGGAAATCGGAACCACGCACTGGATAGCAACAGACGCCTCCGTAAATAATGCTTCTGGTTTTACGGGCCGCGGAAGTGGTTTCAGAGGTAATCAACAGGGTTACAGTGGTCTTAATGAAAGAGCTTTTTTCTGGAGCACCACCCAATTCGGAACAGGTAGTTTTGCACGGGGTCACGCTCTTAGCCTTACCGCTGCCAATGGCCACTTCTTTACCCAGGTAGCCGTAGGTAATTGCGGGGGTTGTATACGCTGTATTGAAGATCAGAAAGTAAGGCTTCACCCCGCTTTTCCAAACGATAAACTCAGGATATACCCCAACCCCACTGAAGGCCTGATCTTTATAGATATACCGGACCATCAGGAGGTTACGGTATCGGTTGTTAATACACTGGGCCAAAGGGTGTACGATAAAGAATTTGAAGAAAACACGCCCATAAGGTTGGATCTGCACCAAGCGCCCGGGGTATATCACCTGCTGATCCGTTCTTCAACGAATGTGATCCAGAGGTCCTTAATTATACGATAAGGGAACCACCAGCTGCTTATCTGTTTTGGAGTGTGTTATCGCTATGCTCATTAAGCGACTCAATAGTCAAAAGCCTCCTGCCGGCCCACTACATTAAAAGAGGTGCGCAGGCTTTGCCCATCTTCATCTTCAATAAGAAGTTGGGTGCTGAATAGTGGGTTCCAATAAAACCAATTGACAATGCTACGGAGCTATAAACCACTGGTAAAAGCATTGATATACTCCCGGTACGAGCTGTCAAAGACAGGAACAGTAGGAGAGCAAGACAAACCCCAGGAATAGTACTAAGTCAAAAGCTTTTTTCATGGATAAGGATTTGGAAGGCTTAAAAATAAAATGAATTATATCAGAAGAGCAACCTTTTCCGTTAAAACACCATCTTACCTGATATTCAATTTATTATTAAATTTGAACCACCTGCTAAAACCCTTCCCTATGAAAGCAAAAAAAATTGCCGTTGGCACTTCAGTATTAGTATGCTCTTTATTGGTAGTATACTCGTGCTCTAAAGACACGGCCTACAACACCAATTCGCGTACGCTGGATCTTTCAGAGGATTATCAGTACGATATGGGTAATGATGAGATGGCTAAACTGGGCCGGGTGCTCTTTTACGACAAAACGCTTTCCGTAAATAATGCTGTGTCCTGCGGGTCATGCCACAAACAAGCTTTTGCGTTTTCCGATAACCGGGCCGGAAGCCGTGGTTTCGAAAACTTTGAAACGCCCCGAAATACACCTCCTATTCAAAATCTTGGTTTTTCCGGTTTCGTTACACTGGGTAGTATTTCTAATAATTCCAATATTGGTCAGGCCTTATTCTGGGATGGCCGCGAACGGATTCTTCAAAATATGGTAGTGCAGCCTATTTTCAACCACGTGGAAATGGGTGTCCGCAATACCAATGATCTGGTAAGTCGAGTAAAAGAACGCTCGTATTATCCCGAACTTTTCAAAGATGCCTTTCAGGATGAAAACGTAACATTTGAGCGCATTTCTGAAGCCTTAATGGGCTTTGTCCAGAATATCCGCAGTCACAGTTCTCCTTTTGACCGCATGTTTATGAATGCATCCACCAATAAAAGCCTTTCTGCACGTGAGCAAAAAGGTATGGATCTTTTCTTCGGGAAATATGACTGCGGAAGTTGCCATCAGCTACACTCTCCCACCGGTTACAATTCCGGATTTGAAGAACCCAATTCCGAGCTTTTAAATATCGGTTTGGATGCCGTGTATACCGATAAAGGTTTAGGGGCTGTAACCGGTAATCCGGCCGATGATGGAAAATTCAGAATACCCAACCTTCGTAATGTAGCCCTTACTGCTCCTTATATGCACGATGGACGTTTTGGTACACTGGAAGAAGTGCTGGATCACTACAGCACCGGTATAGAGAATAATACTAACCTGGACCAAAAGCTAAGAGATCCCTCCGGCAAACCGCTGGTACTTAACATCAGTAAAGAGGATAAGCAGCAGATTATTGCTTTTCTGCATGCCTTAACCGATAACCAGATGATCACTGATCCGCGTTTTTCCGATCCTTTCAAAAAATACTAAACCTTAGCCCTACTGATGTTTCAAAAACTTATAGCCACCTTATGCGTAAGTTGTGTGGCACTGTCCATCGCTTTCGCACAGTTGACCTTTGATGAAAATGACCGTATCAGTCACCATGTTGGTTTCCAGGTAAACCCACTTTTAAAGCAGATCATTAATTTTGGCAATAGCCCTGAAATTGACAACCCTTTTCTGGTAAAATATGCAATACGCTTTAACCAGTCACGTTCCGAAATATTAATGGGTTTGGGGTATCGCTATACACAAACTTCCTCAGAAAATGATTTGAAATCCGACCTCTCTGACCTCTCGTTCCGGGTGGGTTATTCTAAAAAGTATATGCTGGGCAGCCGCTTTGAAGCGGGCCTTGGTTTAGACCTGGTGCTAAACGCCCAAAACAATCAGACCATTAATATACAGGCCTTTAATTCAGGCGTTCTGGACTCTACCCTAACCACCACCAAATCTATTTCCAGCAGTTATGGTTTAGGCCCCCAGTTTACCATTGCCTATTACATCTCTAACCGCATAAAAATAGGTACTGAGGCCACTTTTTATTTCCTCACAGGTGTGGATAAACTGAGTGTGAAACGTCAGAATTTCCGGGAAGACTTTTCTACCGGTCAATTAATTGAGACCAGCTCGTATGAAGAATCTGAAGCTAAGATCACTGATTTCAATCTGCAATTGCCGGTAGCTCTCTTTCTGACGGTGATTCTGTAAAAACTGTTCATTACCGGACAACCTTTAAGCTGTCGTTGGTGTCGTTTTAATATCTTCGGGATATAACTAAACCTATACCATGGCAAAACTCAGCATACAGCAACTTTCTAAAACCTACTCCAATGGCGTAAAGGCCCTGGATAACATCAACCTTGAAATCACAAACGGAATGTTTGGCCTGTTGGGTCCCAACGGGGCAGGCAAATCCACTCTCATGCGCACCCTCGCCTCCTTACAGGAAGCGGATAGCGGATCTGCTGTTCTGGATGACATTGATATATTGAAAGACCCGGTAAACCTGCGTAAGGCATTGGGTTACCTTCCCCAGGAATTTGGCGTTTACCCACGCATTACCGCTCAGCAGTTATTGGAGCACATTGCCATTCTCAAAGGAATAAGCCAGCGAAAGGAGCGCAAAGAGCTGGTAGAATACCTGCTGCACAAAGTAAACCTCTACGATAAGCGGAATAAAAGTGTAAAAGGCTTTTCAGGTGGTATGAAACAGCGGGTGGGTATTGCCCAGGCTCTCATTGGTGATCCGCGCCTGATCATAGTAGATGAACCTACTGCCGGACTGGACCCCGGGGAACGGAACCGCTTTCACAACCTGCTGGCTGATGTGGGCCAGGAGGTTATTGTTATTCTTTCTACTCATATTGTAGATGATGTACGGGAACTCTGTACTGAAATGGCTATTATGAACCTTGGGAAAATAGTATACAAAGGTTCCCCGCTAACCGCTATGGATAACATTCGCGGTATGGTATGGCAAAAAACCATTGAACGCAGTGAGCTGGAACATTATCAGAATGACTATGTGATCATTTCTGAAAAAATGGTGGCCGGTAAACCGATCATCCATATATGGAGTGAAAAGGACCCTGCCCATGGTTTTACCAGGGTTGAGCCCAACCTTGAGGACGTTTTCTTCAGCCAGATCCACCATTCGGGTGCCACCCTTAACCCTGTAAACTAAACCATCATGTTCAGAGAATTTTTCGTTCGCGAAATACGCGGGGCGCTGGGACGGCCTATGATCTATATCTTCTTCCTGATTTACGCACTGATTGTTTTTGGGGCGGTTGCCAGTGATAACGTTATTATTGGCGGAGCCGTAGGCAATGTTTATAAGAACGCACCACACACCCTCACCAACTTTGTAGTCATCCTCTCCATTTTCGGATTACTGTTTGCAGCGGCCTTCTGCAACAATGCTGCTCTGCGTGATTACAACAATCAGTTCCATGAAATTCTGTTCAGCACACCTTTAAGCCGTTCCGGTTATTTTCTGGGCCGTTTCCTGGGCGCTTTTATTTTATCAGCCATTCCTATGCTGGGTATTTATTTTGGCATGACGCTGGCTTCGGTAATGGCTCCGCCATTGGGCTGGCTTGATGCAGACCGCCTGGGGCCCATCCCCTGGGATAGCATGATGAGTAGCTTTATGGTATTTGTGCTTCCCAATATGTTTTTTGGAAGTGCTATTATCTTTTGGCTGGCTCATCGTTTCCGCAGCACCGTGATCTCTTTTGTAGCCGTGCTTATGATCATTGTAGGCTACCTGGTTTCAGGCACTCTGTTGTCTGATGTGGATAATGAAACTATAGCTGCCCTTACTGACCCTTTCGGAATCCGAACCTATGATGTGTATTCCAAGTACTTTACCCCTTTTGAAAAGAATACCGTAAGTCCTGGTTATACCGGCCTTATTCTTCAAAACCGCCTGATATGGATTGGTCTTGCCCTGGTAGTAAGTATCCTCTCGTTCCTCACCTTCAGCACCCGGGTTAAAAAAAGCCGCATACGCAAGTCTAAAGGAGAACTTGAAAACCTGAAACAGGTTCCTCTTATTAAGGTTAAGGAAAAGATAAATCCGGTTTTTAATTTCAAAACCAGCTATTTACAGTTCTGGAGCTTTTTTAAAACAGCTTTGAGCAGTATGGTCCAAAGCACCCTGTTCCGTATACTTTTCATCTTTTGTGCTATCATTATTATCTCTGAAATGGTAGCGGGTTTTGAGTACTATGGGTTGCAGTCCTATCCGGTTACCTATGATATGGCAGATATGATTTCCGGTTCATCCGGTATTTTTGTTATGATCATACTGGTATTCTTCAGTGGCGAGTTAGTTTGGCGCGACCGGATGAATCACCTGGATGAAGTGGTCAACTCCACACCACATCATTCCTTTTCATCGCTGGCGGCCAAAACACTTTCCCTTGTTTCACTAGCGGTAATATTTCACCTCTTTTTTATAGTATTGGCTGTTTTATACCAGCTTATTAAAGGCTATACAGCCATTGAATTATCGGTATACTTTGGTGATCTTGTTCTGGATGTTTTACCCGGGCTGATTACCTATAGCTGTCTCTTCATATTCTTGCAGGTAATTACCAACAATCGTTATCTCGGTTACTTTGTAGCGGTATTATTCCTTTTTATGCTTGATTTTATTTGGATAGCCATGGATGTGAGTACTAACATGCTCAGTTTTAACGGAGGCCCCAGTCTTTTTTATTCAGATATGAATGGTTTTGGTCCCGGGCTTACCGGAGCGCTTTGGTTCAGTATGTATTGGGTACTCTTTGCGGTACTCTTGTTACTGGCCTCAGGTTTATTCATGAACCGGAATGTGGTGAATAGCTTTCGCGAACGCCTGAGCCAGGCTGGTAAAGTCTTTAAGGGCAACTACCTTACTGCTACCCTTGTGGTTTTACTGATCTGGCTGGGTACGGCCGGTTTTGTGTATTACAACACATTGGTTTTAAATGATTTTAAAACCTCTGACCAATGGGAACAACTGCGGGTAGACTATGAGAAAGAATATAAACAGTATGAGAATTACCCCCTGCCCAAAATAACCGCAGTAAACTACTTCATTGATGTGTTTCCAGATAAGAGAGATCTCCATGTAAGAGCAGAGATCCGGATGAAAAATAAAACCGGGAAGCCCATTGATTCCTTATTTTTTAATGTATCTGATGATTGGGAAGTCGAACTTCAAATTCCCGGGGCACAGCAGGTTATGAATGATGAAGAACTGGGTTTCCTGATCTATGAACTGGAAAAACCGCTGGACACCAATGCTGTGCTCTCGATGGAGGTAACTTCCAACTACATTAGCAAAGGGTTTGAAAACACAGCCGGCAACCGTTCTATTATTGCCAACGGGACTTTTGTGAATAACACCCAGATATTACCATCCCTGGGATACCAGGAAAGTCAGGAACTGCTGGACAGAAATGACCGAAAGAAATATGACCTTGAACCAAAGAAAAGGATTCCTGAGCTGCAAGAGAATTGCACCGACCTGTGTATGATCAATTACCTGTCAGACGGTATTTCTGATTGGGTGGATGTAGAAACGGTGATCTCCACCAGTTCCGATCAAATGGCTATTGCTCCGGGCCGGTTGGTAAAAGAGTGGCAGGAAAACAACCGGAATTATTATCAATATAAAGTAGATCAGCCTTCGCAAAACTTTTACTCCTTTATGTCTGCCCGCTACAAAGTGGCCAAACGCAATTGGAAAGGTATCAGCCTGGAAGTGTATTACGATAAAAAGCATCCCTATAATGTAGAGATGATGCTGGATGCGATTCAAAAAGCACTGGAGTATTATACCGAAAACTTCGGGCCTTACTACCATAAGCAGGCGCGTATTATAGAATTTCCACGTTACCAGGGTTTTGCCCAGGCTTTCCCCGGTACTATGCCTTATTCAGAATCGCTTGGTTTTATTGCCAACCTGGAAGGTGAAGACGATAATAATATTGTAGATGCCGTAATAGCGCATGAAATGGCGCACCAATGGTGGGCACACCAGGAAATACCCGCCAAAATGCAGGGTGGAACCATGTTGACGGAAAGTTTCTCTGAATATTCCTCCCTTATGGTTATGAAACAGGAAGAAGACGATATGCACATGAAAGATTTTCTGAAGTACAACTTTGATCGCTACCTGGGCGGACGGAGCTCTGAGCGAATTAAGGAGGTGCCACTTTATAAAGTGGAAAACCAGGGCTATATCCACTACGGAAAAGGCAGCCTCATTCTTTATGCCTTGCAAGATTATATTGGTGAAGATTCAGTAAACGCTGCTCTGCAGCATTTCCTTGAAGAGTACCGCTATGCAGAGCCCCCCTATCCTACTTCACCAGACTTTCTAAAGCACCTGGAACCACGTGTTCCGGATAGCCTGCAATACCTGGTAGAAGATTGGTTCAGAAAGATCACACTCTACGATTTCCGGTTGAAAGAAGCTATAATGAGAAAACTGCCGGACGGACGCTTTGCCGTGGATATGGATATTGAAGCGACCAAGATATACGCGGATACCATAGGCAATGAAAAGCGTCTTGTTCCCAGTGATTGGGTGGATATAGGGCTCTATGCAGATGGTGACGAAAAAGAACTGCTAACTGTAAAGCGGGTTAAGTTTGATGCTGAAAAGCTGAAATTCACTTTAATAAGTGACAAAAAACCTGTGAAAGCTGCCATAGACCCCCGCAGATTATTAATGGAACGTGTGGTTGATGATAATACTAAAAAAGTAGATGAGGCGGAGTCCTGACGTTTTCAAATGCCTTAAACCACTCCTTATTAAAAGAAAAAAGCTCACCGGTGAGGTGAGCTCTTTCTTTGCATAACCAGGCAAAAGGTTTGGTTGTATCCAGACTTATTAAGGTCTTTAAAATCTTAATCCGATACCGTCAAAGGCCCTTTACTTTCGGAGTTTTAAAGTTCAATAAATCCATTGGCTTTGTTCACACCTGCGCTAAATAATCCCTGCCGTTCAATCAAAAATAGGGTACACTCATTCTGATCGGCCTCATATTTTGTTCTTCATTCGCCTTTCCGGCTCCCTTTTTTGAACTACTTGAACTATATTGCATGGGAAAGCCAAACCCATGAACAACCGAACCAAACACATCATAGCGGCTATAGTTATTGCACTTCTGATTGCCGCATCTTTTTTAAACTTCCTTTATAAGGACGCTCTTAATTTTCAGAATAAAGCTTCAGAGGAAATATTAGGCAGTGTAGCCGTGCTGTCTGAAATAGAAAGCCTTACCATACCTCTTGCCGAAAGCATTCCGGTGGTGAAAGATTGGGCACACACTTATGAAGATGATTTTAATAAGCTTTTAAATTACCTGGATTTCTCCAGTCTGCTGATCCTGATTCAACTTACGCTTTTAAAATTAAGCCAATGGATGGTTTTTAAATGGGCCATGGTAGTCCTGTTTGCCGGGCTTTGGATTCCTGCTTTTCGGTCTGTAAGCCTTAAGTTACTCATACTGGCTCTTATGATCTCTCCCGGACTTAGTATATATACCTATACTATGCAGGGCGTGGTAAAAACCATGAATATGAATTTGGGTAGCGAACTTCATAAAAGCCTTTCTGCTACTAAGGATTCCATAACTGCACAGAAAAAAATGCACCAAAGTAAACTGGATAGCCTAGAGAGCCAGCAAAAGGCTAAACATAGTGGCCATCTTACATTTGGTGAACGTATTGAAGACGGTGTACTCAAAGCTTCCTACAAAGTAGAAGATGAAGTAGCTAAAATTGGCCGCGATTTTTTAGACATTCTTCATTTTGCCAGCCAGAAGGCTGTACAAATAGCTATTTCGGGCCTGGTCAATATTTTAATCATATTCGGTTTAATGCCTTTGCTGTTCTGGTATGTGTTCAGCATTTTCCTTAAACGATTATTTGGCTATGGACAACCCCTGCAAATCATCCGGCAAAAAGAACAAGAAGTAAAAAGTATAACCACAAACCCTGAAAAATCCTGACCATTATGAAATTGAAACACTTTTGTTTTTCTGCTACTATCCTTGTGATGGCCTGCAACAACCCTTCAACCAGTGATCAAGCGCAAACTAAAGACACGGCTTTGCCTAAAGCTAAAGTAACTGAAACTAAACCGGTAGAACCACCCAAACCTCAAGGACCGGTATTGGGGATTGATGTGTCTCACTTTCAGGGAGATATAAACTGGAAGGAAATTAAAGACGCTAAACTTTTATTCGCTTATGACAAAGCTACCCAGGGTGAAGGCTACCGCGATCCTGATTATGCGCAAAACCGTGAAGGGGCACATGCAGTTGGATTGTCACACGGTGCCTACCATTTTTATGTAGCTGGTGATGATCCTGCAAAGCAAGCCAATAATTTTCTGGCGGTAGTAGATTATGCCAGTGATGATATGCCCCCGGTATTAGACCTTGAGCAGGGAGGTATGAAAAAAGGTATCAACGCCCAAACCTATCAGCAAAATGTTTTAAAATGGTTAAACCTGGTTGAAACCAAACTAAATATTCGTCCTATAATATATACCAACCATCCTTTTGGCAACGAATACCTCGATCATCCGGATTTTGCCAAATATGATCTTTGGATTGCCGAGTATGAAGTTGATACTCCAAAAATCCCCAATGCCTGGAAAGAAGAAGGCTGGCTGATTTGGCAACGCAGTGAACGTGGTAAAGTAGAAGGTGCAGTAGGTAATGTGGACCATGACCTCTATAACCCAAAGGCTGATTTTATAAAGGCTGATAGAGAATAATTACCAATGCTACTGTTCACCTGAGAATCTCTGAAGTTCCCTTGAATTTGCTATTTCAATGCGGTTTTCATCGCCATGAGTTAATGATTTAAAAAAATACTAGTCAAACCATTGACGAGTATAGCCTTCTGGCTTTACTGTACTTATCAGGCTCTGACTGGCTCTATATCATATCTTAGCCTTATGAAATACTGCTATGCTATATTCTTTGGCTTCACTTTTATCCAAAGTCTCAATGCACAATCTCCGCAATGGGAATACTTCGAAACGAATTCATCAGCAAGCTTAAGAGGTTTATATGCCGTGTCTGAAAACGTATGTTGGGCCAGTGGGTCTGAAGGTACCGTACTCCTTACAGTTGATGGTGGTAAAACCTGGGAGAACCGCTCCGTTTCGGGTATGGAAAAACTTCAATTCAGGGATATTCACGCCTTTGGTGCAGATACAGCACTAGTTCTTTCTGCAGGTATCCCCGCAGTAATATGCAAAACCATTGATGGCGGTAAAAACTGGGCAACTGTTTATCGCAATGAAGACCAGGGCGTTTTCTTTGACGCTATGGACTTTTGGGATACCGAACGGGGAATGGTCTTTAGTGATGCTCCCTCTGATCGCTTGTTAGTAATAGAAACTACCGATGGAGGACAAAGCTGGCAGGCCTTACCGGAAAGTTCGCTTCCGGAAGTGACTCCGCAACAAGGAGGTTTTGCAGCTTCCGGCACCTGCTTAAAAGTGCTGGGTAAAGGCAAAGTTATTATAGGATTAGGCGGGGTTGATGCTAGCGTTCTTTTGTCTCATGATTATGGAAAAACGTGGTATAAAACTAAAGCACCACTTGATCACGGAGAGCCTTCACAAGGTATTTTTTCCTTTGCTTTTCGCAATGAGATGGAAGGTTTCTGCATTGGTGGAGACTATCGGGCAGATTCGCTCACCTCCTTTAACCTGGCCCAGACCAATGACGGAGGCAGATCATGGTTTCTTAGCGGGCAAGGCGCAATTATTGGTAAATACCGCTCCTGCATAGCTTATCTTAACGAGCATACCTTATTAGCGGTAAGCCGCAATGGATGCAGCTACTCCAACAGCAGCGGTGAATCCTGGGAAAACCTGGAAGGGGCATTCTATACCATCAATGTAGGTAAGGATGGTTCAGCCTGGGCTTCGGGACCTGAAGGAGCTGTTGCCAGGTTACATTATCCCTGATACAAGTGATAAAGTATCAAAAAAGGGGATGCTTATAAGCACCCCCTGGAGTTGTTTGACTTGAGTATTTTACGAAGTACTAATAAAAATGAATATGCCCGGGTCCACTTCCACAATAAGCTGTCCATAACATATTAATAGTGCTGGGACACCCGTTACAACCACCTGTGGAAACAACGGCAGAAGTTGGAGCTCCGTAACCCGGACAACTAACGCAGGATGGATAACCATCCGTATCTAATGCCTGACCCCAAACACAACCACCGCTTCCGTATGGTAAGGGTGTAACTTCTGCGTACACCCATTCCGTGCCAGCCGGAGCAGTAGCTCCCAGACTTACACCTGAGTTTACCGTAAAGTTCTGATAACTGGAATATGCGCAGCCATTACCAGGGTCACTGGCGTATAACTGAACCAAAATATCACAACTGGTTCCATTTTCAAGTTGAAGGTAGTTTTGTGCGTAAGCACTGGATGCAAAGAGAAGCATCCCAGTCAGAAATGACAGAATTTTCATAATAAAGGATTTAAATTAATTGGTGTCCTAAATATATGAAAATAAGTGACATATGAATAGAATGATGAATTTATATTTCTTTTACCGTTCTGTAAAATGAAAGAAAAATCTGTAAAAAATTGATTTCCAGAAAAATGAAGCTCTTAAATTTTATAAAAAGTAATGACGCGGATCACCTGCCTGGTCAACAGGATCACCGCGTCACCCCTCCCTGACGTGTTTAGACCAGAAGGTCTAAACTCCTAAAAAAGGTACTTTGCCATATAATGGTTTCAAAAACTACTCACTTCCTCCTCTTATAATGTTTGCCTTTGGCCTTAGTTGGAGAATGGATACGTCAAAAATGATTATGGTAATTACACAGAAAATAGAGCGAAGCCTCGGCTCCGCTCTTTCGTCTTCCTCACACTATTTTTTACCAATTACTACCAACCCGTTTTCTTTAACCTTACAATAACTTCTGACGAATCTTCGCCAAGCCAGCTAATCCTTTCTACAGGTAAAATTTCAAGGATTAGTGGTATCGCTTTACCTAACTTTTTCTCGAACGCCTGGGGAACTTCTTCTTCCACATCCAGAGGACTATAATTACTGATCAACCCCTCTCCCACTGTTTCATCCGGAAAAATGATTTGCACCGTTTTACTTTCTTTCAACTTAACCAGATAATCCTGTGATAAATAGGCCTTAACATAATTTTCTTCGGCACTCATTAAAACGCCAACATTTTCACCTTCAGGTATTACCTGTCCGGCTGTAGCAGTCAATTGCTTTATTTTACCGCTGTATGGCGCCAGGTAATATATCACGCCCGGTAGGCTATCCACAGGTTTCCCTTTCTTAATTGAAGCTCTTAGTTTATTACTCCTTAATTGTTTCAACGAATTACCCAATGCTTTTAGCTGGGTTTTTCCCAAGCTGATCTTTGCTTCCAGACCCTTAATAGTTTGATCAATAGGTAAAAGGCGTTCTTTACGCCATTGCCCTAAGTGTACGAAGCGCTCGGCCTGAACCTTCTTTTTCTTTTGAAGGTTCAACATGTCCATATTTACTTTTAACCTTTCCCGGACTGTAGCAATTTTTTCTTTGAGTAACATTTCTTCACGGTTGTGCCAATTGTTTCCATTGACATCAGACCGCAGATAAAAAGACTTTTGGTCTTGGTAATGTGGCAGGTATGAGAAAAGTGTATCACCTGACCGGACATTCTGATTATCTTTTGCCCATACCTTATTTATAAGGATACTTTCACCAAGCCTGATTTCATATTCCTTACTCAATACTTGTCCACTTATATCAAAGAAAGAAGTCCTGAATAAGGCTATCCATATACTAAAGCCAGCCATAATTATTAAGACCAACCCCAGTAGGACATATATTCTGTGATTTACAGATTTGGAACCAGGATACAGAAATGGGTACTCCTCATGTTTATACATAGAACCCAGGCATCTCCATTATAAAATCGTATTTCCCTGTTTTCAAAGCTTTATGCAGTTAATCTCCTACAAAACTAAGATGAAGCATCAGCTTATTTTTGAAATTTCGTTCAATCCGATAAATCCAGTGGTGGATGAATATATATACTCGATGAATGGCAAGCTTAGTTTATTACTAGGCTTTTTAAGTATAATTTTTTCTACAGAATTTGCAGTTAAAAATAATTAGTTAATCTCCTAAAACAAGGAAGTCCCCTGCCAGGAGATGCTTTGGAATGAAACCGGATACGTTAACATTCAATTATATGGTTTGGATTCGTTTCATAAGTCCTTCACGCTTAGCCCGGCTTACCGGAATAACTTTATCTCTGATCAAAAGGGTAGTATCCTCAATATCTACTATATGATCCAGGTTAACTATAAAGGAACGATGCACTTTAAGAAATTTTTCAGGGTCTAATTTCTGTTCAATATTTTTCATAGTTGTATGCGCCAGGTAACTCTTTTCATCCGTTTTAAACAACGCATAATCACCTTGGGCCTCAACAAAAAGAATATCATTTTCTTTGATCTTCATCAGGCGTGAATCTATTTTAATATAGAGATGATTGTTACGAACGTAAGACTCCTTCATCTGCGACTGCTTTAACTCCTGTAGAGTTTGATAGGAACCCATCGCTACTTCCAGGGCGGCATGAATATCTTTTATACCATAAGGTTTTACAATGTATCCAAACGGGCCCATACTCTTTGCTTTTTGAATGGTTTCAGGATCTGCAAAGGCCGTAGTAAAAATGAAAGGCAGATCGTATTCCTTTTTAATTAGTTCGGCTACCGCTATACCATCCATCCCACCACTCAACTGTATATCAATCATAACCAGATCTATATCCGTTTTTTTCAAGAGTGTAACAGCCTCTTCTCCGCTTGGTGCCGTTCCAACCGCTTTATGCCCTAAACAATCCAGTATATCCCCCAGACTTTCGGCTATCAACTCATCATCTTCTACAATTAATACCCTGTATTTCATGGTGTTTGATTTAATACTTTGGAAATTACTTGCTTATCTTTCCTGCTAACCGGCAGGTTTTTTTCTAAAGAATAGGGCTGCATAATAGTAAAGGTTGAACCCCAGCACAAGCGGCTTTCTACAGCTATCAGAGCCCCCTGCATTTCACAAAATTCTTTGACTATAGCCAGACCAAGCCCGGTTCCCTGTATATTTTCAGCATTATCTGACCTGAAAAAAGAATCAAAAATATGCGGTAAGTCCCTCTCCGATATACCTATGCCTGAATCTATTACATCAATCTGTAACATGTCCTGTTTGAATCTCAACCATAATTCCGGGTTTTTTGAATCCGGAGAATATTTAAAAGCATTGGAAAGCAGGTTAGAAATAATGTGTGTATAAATATTAGGGTCAATGAAAACCTTTTTGGGTTTACCTTCTAAATGAATATCCACCGTACGTTCGTCAGGCAATTGAGTGAAGTTAGTTTGAATAATGTGTTTGAAGAGTTTGATAATATCTGTGTAGGCAGGTGTATTGGGTATCTGACCGGACTCTATACGACCGATCATCAATACGTCATTAGTTAGCACATTTAATCGCTTTATTTGAGAGTTTACACGATCAAAGTTCCGCGAAACTTTAGATCGGCTGGTAAGTTTTTCACGCTCCAGGTGGTATGACAACAATTCGATATTGGTTTGAATTGTAGTTAAAGGGGTTCTGAATTCATGTGATGCCATTGAAACCAACCGCGACTTCATTTCATTAAGTTCTTTTTCGCGGTTCAGGGCATTCATCATTTCTTCATTTATCTTCTTTTCATGAGTTATATCGCGAACAAAAGCCGAATAAAAAACCCGGTCACTCATATTTACCGGTACTATGCTGAACTCTGCCGGGAAAACTTTACCCTGATTATTTACACTCTGTATTTCAATCCTTTTATTTAACATGGGTGCTTTAGGCGACTCGGTGAAGGCCTGTATACCCATTTCCATAATTCGCTTAAAAGGTTGGTGAATAATAAGGTCCGTCATTTTCTGACCACAGGCTATTTCTTCTTTATAACCAAATATCTCACTGGCCCGGGGGTTCCATTCCTGAACCACCCCCTCTTCGTTAATGATAATTACCGCATCTAAAGCTGAATTAACCACAGCACGCAATTTGGTTTCACTTTCCTTCAGTTCTTCCAATAAATTTTTGCGCTCCATTTCTTTAGCTTTTCTCTCAGTAATGTCATTGTGGATTCCTACCGAACCTACAATTTCACCATCGGAATTACGCACCGGAGCCCCTGAAATAATCATCCATACCGGTTTACCGTTTTTACGTCTTATCTTAAGTTCGTACACTGATGATTCTCCGTTTAATCTTTCCTGGTTTACCTCACCGATACGCTGGGAGTTATACGAATCTTCAGGAAAAATAAAAAGTTCATCAGCATTTTTCCCCATCATTTCCTCCAGGCTATAACCTGTAATTTCGCAAAAAGAACGGTTGGCAAAAAGAATACGTTGCTCCAGGTCAACCTCCATCAGTCCCAGCTTAATATTCTCGATAAGGCTACGGTATTTTTCTTCACTGTTTGATGAAAACTGTTGAGCTCTTATTTTTTCAGTTACATCACAGGCTACGGCCAGAACCTCCTTCACTTCATTTTTTTCCACAATCATCTCAACGGTTTGGCCAATCCAACTCTCTTTCCCGCTATTACTGATTATGGGAAACTCAAGATAAGTACTTACTATACCGTTTACCATTTGCTTTTTATAAAAGCTCTCCACTCTTTCGGTAAAATCAGCACGTACAAACCTCAAAAAAGAAGTATGTAGTATATCCTTCTCTTCCACATCCAGAAATACAGCCATTCTTGGGCTTATATATTTAAAAAGACCTTTACCATCCAACTTATAAATAATATTGAAGCCAGATGGTGACAGTTTTGGTGAGATGATATTTTTATTAGCCATACCTTAATACTACCCACATCAATGCCAAAATGTAATCCACTGATTAACAGAATCAATTAAAAATTACAGGGGTCTCTTTTCGGGAGTGAAGATCTTTTTAGGAATCATTCCGGATGATGGAATATTAAAAGATCAGCCATACGGTCGAGCTCTTTATTGTATATCTGGGCATTTTTTTCTCCAGCCTCTTTAAGCCTCTGTAAGTTGCCAGGAGTTCCATCGTCCATAGCCGGGTTAGCCTCATAAATGTTGGGTTCTATGCGCAGATAGTTATCTGGTGTGCTGGTAGTTTTAAAAATTTCGCGAAGCTGGTAGTCTACATTCTGAGAAACTCCAGACATCATGACTCCGATAAGGGGTTTGATCCAACTGATAATGCCCCAATTCTTTATTTCCTTGTAACTATATTTCTGAGCACTGCTGGCTGTACCCAGTGAGAAAATTACCATATCATCAGCCGATGGTCTTTTTTTCTTTACATTTTCAGCGGAATCATTTACATCAGGTCGCAATTGATCATAGGTCATCGTCCTGGCCTCTGCGTAAGCACACAATGAGGGATTATTTACATAAACTCCTCCATCAATCAAAGTATAAGTGTTATTTTGAAGTGATTTCACATCCGCACTCTCAAAATAGGTAGGGGCTGCAGATGTTCCCCTCGCTACGTCTTTTATCAGGTAATCATAATCCAGACTTGTTTTAGCACGATGTTGTTTGAAGAAAAAAGGCTGAGCATCAGCAATGTAATAGGAGCTTATTGCACTGGGCTTTAAGAGTGAAGACAACCTCTCTTCCCCTAAATATTGCTCTAAAGCTTTTTCAAGATTGGTGGTGGGGAATTTATAACTTAAAAGTCCCCATAAAGACCGAAGGTTATGCCAAAAGGTACGCTTGAAGATCATACTACCATTTTTAAGATACAGGTTTACGGCATCCTGTGCCTGGTACTTAGCTTTATTGCTACCTGATGCTTCAGGGTAAAATAAAGCACACCCCAGTATCCCACCAGTACTGGTGCCGGCTACAAAGTCAAAATAATCAGGGATACGGGCGTTGGGATTTCCACTTTTTTCCTGTAATTTCTTTTCAAGAGCTACGAGTATCATCCCAGGGATGATACCGCGGATACCTCCCCCATCAATGGAGAGAATACGGATTTTCTTATTCATGGTTTTGGATTGGGTTGGTTTCAACCAAAGATAGAAATCCTTTACCAATACCATTGGTTATTTTCTTTTTCTCCTTTTATATGATCAAGGTATCGATAGTCTGGGGTATCATCAGTTTCACTTTTAAACCATGTTTACCGCTGTTGAAAGGAACTATTTCAACCAACTCCACATCTTTAAGCTTACCGTACAGGAGTTTGAATCTCTTTTGAATGCCTTGAATTCTTTTTGAAGCCGTAAAGACATGTCGCTCCTTATTATACCCGGGACTTAAAAGATCAATACTGATATACCCGGAAAAGGAAGTAACACTTATACGGATCAGATCCAGACCATTTGGAGTAGCGGAGCGGCCAGCCAGTAAAAGTTCCACAAAAGGCTGCAGGATCAAACCAGGAATGAGTACTTCAGAAGTGGAAACAGAGGGATCTGTTTCAATAAGTACGTTTAAACGGTCACCAAAACGCATTTTTTCCAGTTCCAGGTAAAGTTGTAAGCACTCGATTTCCTTTTGCAGGGGGACTCTCTTTTCGTGAGACATCTCAATATTCAGCCGTATCAAACGACCAAAAAGGGCCAAGTATTCAGTGGCTTCATCAGCTTTAAACACACCAATCATATACTGAATGGAGTTTAAAGCATTAAAAATAAAATGCGGATTCATTTGTGCTTGCAGGGCTTCGGTTTGCAGGGAGGATATTTCTTTTTGGAATCGAAGCTTTACCTTTTGTGATTTATGCCAAGCCAGCAAAGCCAATAGAACCATGCCTATAACAGCCAAAACAACACTATGCTTTACTAAAGCCATCTGTGTCCAATGGGGTTGGATCTCAAATTCCCACAGAGCCGGTTTTACGCTTTTAAGACCGTCTGTGGTCAGGGCTTTTATCTCAAAACGATAAGAGCCCGGTTCCAGGTTGTGAAAACTGACGGAATGCTCTGATGTAACCTTCCATTTATTGGATTGTCCCTTTAAGCGATAATAGTAGTTTACCGCTTCAGGATTCCGGAACAAGAGACCGGAAAAGTAAAAAACCAAGTCATTTTGATTATACTCTAAACGGGCTTTTTTATAAGCAGATAACTCCTTGCCATCTACCGTTATTTTACTTACCGTCATTTTGGGAATAGTCGCGCTTCGTTCATATAAACCGGGCTTAAAAACGGAGGTCCCTTGGTTGGTACCCACTATAAGTCTTTTTTTAAAAAAGCAAAGTGTATTCACTTCATTGGACACCAGGCCTGTACTGCTTGTAAGTATTTCAAGGGTATATGAAAAGGGTATATAGGAATGAATTTGAATGCGGCAAACCCCTTTATTACTGGAAACCCAAAGAGTGTGGTCTTCATGCACTATAATTCGTTTTACCACACTGTTTTCGAGTTCCCTGATCTTGAAGTATTCCTGCTCTTCGCTGTGATACCCAAACAGGCCGTATCCATCAGAACCTACCCATAATACTCCATTATTATTGCCCTGCAGGTCTAAAACGGATACTTTCATCAATGAATCCTCAGAAAAAGGAAAGTGATCCTGGTAATCAGGAGTAATACATCCTATACCATTGGTACGACCATACCATAGTAAAGTATCAGTGGTGTAACAGGCGTAGGATCTTTTTGCCGATAATTTAGTAAAGGTGGGTGGAGACATAGAGAAGTCCATTACGGCTATGCCATTTCCTGCAGATATAGTTAACTTTTGAGAGGTGGTGTCAAAATGGCCGTTCTTACCAAACATTCCTATGGACCCACGGGGCGCAGAAGAATAAGTCTGATAAAGCTCCTTTTCTTCTATACTGAAAATTGTAGCCTTCTCTTCCCATTCCCTTACATGGGCAAGTTCCGTTAGGGGGAGGTAAAGCAGTGTTTTTTCAGTAGCGAGAATGATCCGGTTCGCTTCCTTATGCCAATACATTGCTCTTACGGTACCATCCCAGGAACCTGTGACACACTTCAGAGAGCCCGCCTGATCCATCCGTAATACCCCCCGGTAGGTTCCTATCAGTAATTCTTTTCCCAGGTTCAGAAAACAAAGAGCTTTAAAGGACTCGCCAGAAGAATCAGCTCTATAATTGATCATTTTGGTTTTTAAGGCTATGGCTGGCAAAAAAAGCAGCCCTGTACCTCTTCCACACATCCATAAGTTATCCTCCCGGTCCTGGTAGGCAAACTCAAAGTACTTTTCAAGCTTGAAAGCGAAAGTGCTGTCTACCGAAAGATCATCTCTAAGTGCGAATCGCCCTTTATTGGTCCACAACCAATGGTGACCTATATTTTGGGAATGGCCAATAACATTTTTGATGCGATGCCCTTCCCCTAAAAGGGTGTCTAAAGAAACAAGGCTCATATTTCCTGTATGGGATTCAAAAACGATGATACGATCGCTTAAAAAGATCAGCCACCTTGTTTTATCCAATGTTCTTGTAATCTTTAGTATCTTCTCAGAACCCACAGGTAAAGCCCAGCTATGTTCTTCCCTCGTGGTACGCAGTATTATTTTCTCTGAGGTCAGAAACCATTGACCGTCCTCGTCTTCTGCTAAAAAACCAGCCATATCTGTAGATTCATCCGGGTATTTTATTAAATCTATAGTATCATTGGTATCCAGCCGTACAATGCCTCTGTTAAAAGAAAACCATAGCGTGCCATCTGCGGTCTCTGTAATACGATGTACTCCAGGAGCATCCAAAGAAGCCGGCAACAGGATATGGTGGATTTTATCTCTTTGAAAATAACTGAGGTAAGGGCTGAAGCTTCTGATCCAGATTCGGTTTTGAGAATCTTCAAAAAGACCCCACACGTCATTGACTTTTAACCCGTCTTTTATGGAGTAATTCTTGAAGCTGTAGCCATCAAAACGGCTCAAACCAGATTCTGTAGCCAACCATATATACCCCTCTGAATCTTGCAGACATTCATAAATAGAACTGGACGGTAGTCCATCGTTTACTGTATACTCAAAAACCGGGAGACTTTGTGAACCAGCAAGAAAAGAAAAATGACAGTAAAGTATTGTCAGGAGGTATGATACCTGGCATCGCATTTCAGTTAAATAGAAATAGTGTGCCACTTTACCAACTTCTGAAATAAAGGCAATTGTCTCCTTGACACAGGGATTTCAACCTGATTTTTCATCCAAACCGTGCCTCCATTGGCTTTTGAGAACCCTTCTATATGCCGGAAATTTATAATGTAGGATTTATGTAACCTGAAGAAATAGTCATCGGGTAATGACTGCTCAAAACTCTTTATCGACTTAGAAACCAGAAGAGTCGTATCATTTTCTAAATGCAGGGTGGTATACATATTGTCGGCTTCCAGGTACACAATATCCTTTTTACAGATCAAGGACACGCCCTTGCTATGGGATACTGCTATTTTACGGGACTCTTCCACGCCTAAAGAGTTCCACTGCCTCTTTTTCAGCCTTATCTTCCAGGCCCGCTGAACGGCAGTGGTCAGCTCCACAGCCCGGATGGGTTTGAGAATATAATCAAGGGCTCCCGATTTTACCGCCCGTATGCCATAATCCGGATAAGCAGTTACAATCACTACTTCGAAGGGGTAATCCGTATAATTTTGTAAAAGATCAAACCCACACCCGCCCGGCATTTGCACGTCTAAAAAAATCACCTCAGGACGAATAGCTTCAATTGCGCTTTGAGCTTCATTGATATCACAGGCAAAACCTGAAACCTGGATTTGAGGGCAATGCTTTTGCAGGAGAAGTGAGAGGTTCATCCGGCTATACTCTTCATCATCTACGATCAGAGCAGTAAGAGTATATTTTTCAGAGTAACGGTTTTGCATTTTCATGACGGAGATATATCTAAGCTTTGTACTAAATTTAGCGGAATAAAGCTGCTAAAACAAGTGCACTCTATTCTAAGCGTGAAAGGATATATCTGGAAAACAAAGGTCCGGCAAACCCTGTTACTGATTTTCCGGACCTTATAACATAAAATACTTTACGAAAAATTTAATGCAATACTTGAATTTTAGCACTCATATGACCTTTTTCGTTTTTAAAACGTAAAAAATAATACCCCTTTTGAAGACTATTTGTATTGAGATAGTATAGCCCATCTTCTTGAGTATAAGATCCGGTTGGAAGGTCTACATATTGGCCGCTTAGCGTAAATAGTTCAGGTGCATTGCTCTGTTTACCATAACCGTTGAGATCAATACGCGTAAACGCTCCTGCCGGGTTAGGAAACACATTTAAGTATGAGACTTGCGGACCCTGACTTTCTTCAATAACCCAGTTTTTACCCTTATCCAAACTGGTTTTACGCAAATAGTCCGGATAAATAAAGGTAACCTGACCAAAGGAACTTGTTGTCCATGACTTTCCATTGTCCAGGCTGGTTTTTTTTATACCAAAGGGATAATGGAAAATAACTTTTTTCTGCTTTTTTACCGTCCAGGTTTTCCCATTGTCTGAACTGATTTTAGTCAGGCCATAGGGGTAGTCTATTCTTACATCCTGGGCGTATAAGGCAGTGGAAGAACAAAAACCGAAGCTGAGTAATAATAAAATATACTTCATAACTTCTTTTATTTATCGATTATATATTGATCCACAAACCGGAATACATTCAAAAATAGTTCCTATGCTCCATGGATCGTTCTGACCGTTGCAATCGGGGAATTCAGGCGGCAGGTAACCGGTGTTAGTAATATTCAGGGTGCTGTCCTGTCCCATACAAACCGTAAACCGCTCCAGGCAGCAATCCGAGGTGGTGCATGGCCATATAATATCAATATAGTTCGGTCCGCTGGTATAAGGACCGGATTGAGGTTGTTCCCCTACACCTAATACTATGTCGCCTCTCCAGCACGAACCTTTGAGGACTCTCCAATGCGTTTCACAGCCTCCCGGATTAGTTGGAGGAAATGCAGCCGGGTTGGCAATAATAAGCTGCTCACTTACTAAGCGAATAAACTCATTCATTCCACCTACGCTATTGATACAGTTGTAAAAATCGGTGCTGGACGTTCCGCCTGCTGGGGTAATCTCATCTCCGATATAGTAATCGTACCAAATGTTACATGCATTTCTGTAGCCATATTCTACATTAAAGAAATGACCCGGGCATATTTCCAATACAATGGAAAAAGGTCCTATAAATTTTTCGTTGGGACAGTCCGGCAAACAGGCATCTTGCATAAATTGTGCATTAGCTGAAAATGAGAACATGCTAAAAATGCAGATAACTGAAACAATCCTTGCTTTTAACGCCAGGTTAATCCATAGTTTGTTCATTTGTTTCATGAGATATTGAGTTTTAAAATACCTACTCTGTTATGGCTTTTCGGTATCCGCCATTACCCCTAAACTATTAAGATTAACGCTTGATTTTTAGAATTTTTGAATACGGTAGAGTACTATTTGATAAAGGCTGGTTCTTATTTAGAAAGTGGTTTATAATACTTTTTCTTATAAGTATTTACTCTAAACAACTTAAAACCTGTGTATTGAAAAACACCTGGAAATATTAGAATATATCCGTAGAAGTTAGGTGGAAAGCTTATCCGCACCCGGTACCGTTTGATCTTTAAGTAAATTTTCTCATTGTCTTAAAAGTTCCGACTGCTTAAGAAATGAGCGTGCTAAGTATTTTATTCAGGTATGAGAATTCGCACCAGCATCTCCCCCTGCCGGCTGAGCTCAATACTCTTAAAATAGGATTTACTTTCTAAAGTAGCCTCCTTTGCCTTAAACACCATTACCTGCCATACATTTTCCTGACGGGGATGCTCTTTAATAAATTGAACTACATATATCTGTTGGTTCACCTGTATACCATAACAGTTGGGCAAACCGTCAATGACCACCCTATGTTGCAGTTGCTTTTGAGTACCGGCCAGGTAATTTAAAACAGAATCGCTGCCGGTGGCCCTTCGTCCTCTTCTGTCCAATTGAATCTGATATCCGGTATAATCCGGATGATAAATTATTTTAGGGAGCAGTAATGATATTACGTTACCCGGCCACTTAAAAGAACCTATGTAGCCCGGAATTATCTGAAAACTGCTGAATGAAACAGTAACGTACACAAAAACATAGCTGTATTGGCTAAGTATATACCAGCCGAAATTGCGGGTAGCTTCCTGGCCAAAAAGAATGTTGTAACCTACCATTGATACTATAAGTACAATCAGCAGCAAACTCACCAGGCGATACATAAAAAGGTGTGAACGCAGCTTCAATACAGGATTATAAAAGCCTGAAATATTGATAAGGTTGTTCTTCATCATTACCCAAAAGTGGAGATTAAGCAGGAAGAACAACAGGGTTATCAATTGCAATTTCAGGTCATAACGAATCAGCCAGAAATCATAAAAACCATGCCCCAGGGAAGCGAGCATTAGAAGAACCAGAAAGGTACCTAAGTTGAAACGGTGACCACGATATTCCCACCACATCCAACCGTAGGCTATTATAGATGAGAAAAACATATGTGCTACACTGCTGTATAAAGCACGGGTATAAACTGCTGTAAGATCCGAACGGTAGAGATACATTACATTCTCAATAAAGGCAAAGCCGAGAGCACTTATAGACGCATAAAGTATAAAATCGAAAGGTTCATCCAGTTGTCGGCTAAAGCGCCACATAATAAACCAGGGAATGAATTTGGCAATTTCCTCTACCGTACCGATCCCAAAGATGCAATACAGAAAGTCATTCCATCCGTTTCCGTTCAGGTTAAAACCCAGCATATTCACTATTCCGGATACCGGGAAAACCAAAAATGTAAAGATGCAGCCCAATACAAAAACAAGGATCAGGTAGCGCTTTTTCTCTCTCTCATAGAGATCAAGCCAGGTGAGATAGAGTATCCAGAAAAAGGAAATTAGCCCGGCCACCCCTACCGAAAAAAAGCGCTTTACACTTTCTGATGACCATCCAGGCCCCGTTATTTCTGTAAAACTGACTTTTATAGTCAAAAAGATAAGTACCGGAATACTAAGGATTACCCAGAACTTTTCACTGGCTACACGGCCGGCTTTTAGTTCCCGGAAAAAATCACGTCCACCAAAGTATAGCAACACTAAAAGTGCGGGTACAAAAAGAATCAGGGCTATGGTTTCCATTTTTCCAAAAATGGGGATAATTATGCAAATCCTTCGGTAAATTTAAAACCTGCTTCAGCAGATTTTAAATTTTAGTCGCTATTCAGAGTTTCAAGCCCGATACTTTGATCCATTGCGCCAACACCTTCGTCTGAACACGATTCAGGTTAAACACAAGGGAATCTAATTGACTTAAAAGTTGATCAAGTATACCATCATTAAAGCAATCAGGGGTGAGAGTAACCAATGCCTTACCATCGTGGATCACTTTAAGCAGTTGGTCCTGATTGACAATATTCGGTAAGGGTAATGGCTGCATTCATAGGTTAAGATTTAGCAGGCTTCTAAATAAGGGATTTAACCCATTATTTACAAATGCTTTGAGTACAAGTATGCCAGGAAGAATATCGATTAACAACCATTTTGGATAATATTACCCAAAATGGTTGTCTGAAATGGTGTTAAGGTGGGTTCCTCAAAAGACACGATCTTCCTCTTATGAAAGCTACATGGCGCTTTATAAGTTGGAATATTATCCCTGTTAAACTCAAAGGTAACAGGATTCCACTTTTTATTGATGACGAGCAAACCAATTATGATAGTATTTCAAAATTTACTGAGAAACAAGCTGTTGATTTTATTAAACATAATTTTCACTGTAAACAGTTATTTTCAGAGCATCTTTTTGAAAACAGGCCAATTGGCCTAATGACCGAGGTAACCGAACCTTTTACTAATTCATCAGCGACTAAACCAGGAGACATTGATTTTATAATTTATAACGAACATACTCTTAGTGATGCAGTTGCATGTCAGGTTAAAACTGTTACAGCAGAATCTCTGATAAATGAATCTTCCACTACGAACCGAGCTAATAAACTCAAAAAGGGTGTAGTTCAGGCAAATGGTACCATCAGGTTTGGTTTTTCACGGGTTTATTTAGTTATCATAATTTTAGATGATTGCCGACTAGACAGTGAAAAGAATAAGTTTTTAAAGAACACCAAAGTAAAAGCCATAGAATCATTTCTTGAATCTAGAGCCTTTTCCAGTTTAAACGACTCAGTTGGCGTTATTTTATTCAGGATTTCACAATTCGCTAATCGGCCAATAAGTATGTGCGGGAAAGCCCAATTTCTTATTTATCGTGTATGTCACCAAGGGTCTCAATCCCAAACCTGCACTGAAAAACTTTTAGTACTGCATAATCAAACTAGCGCAGGGTTATGAATCCTGCGCTCCTATTTTAGTCCACCTCCTTAAACCGCTTATCCCCGCACATCCGCACAATTTTAGGCGTAAAAGATCCGAGGATCTCCACCAGCTCCCGCTGGCTGTTCATCACCGTGTTGATGTCCTTATAGGCCATGGGTGCCTCGTCCAGGCCAGAGCCCAATACTTCCACCCCATGATCCTTCAGGTGGCGGCTCACCCCAGTTTCATCCAGGGTTTTCTTAGCCTGGGTACGGCTCATCACCCGCCCCGCCCCGTGCGAAGCGGAGTTAATGGAATGGGCAATACCACGCCCCCGCACAATATAACCCGGAGCCGTCATGGAACCGGGAATGATCCCCAGCACCCCTTCACCGGCCGGTGTGGCGCCTTTACGGTGTACAATTACCTCTTCGCCCTGGACGTTCTTTTCCTTCCAGGCAAAGTTATGGTGGTTCTCCACCCTGGTAAGTGGTGTGGTGTGCAAACCTATCGCCATACGTTCGTGGATCTGGTGGTGACAGGCCGAAGCGTAATCACCGGCCAAATTCATGGCCGCCCAGTATTCCTTACCGGCATCGGTATCCATATCCAGCCAGGCCAGGTGACGTGCTTCCTGCGGCAATTTGGTGGTGGCCATAGCCAGGTTGGTGTAATGGCGGGCAATGTTAGCACCCAGCCCCCGTGAACCGGAATGGGACAACAAACCCATATAACTACCAGGCGGAAGATTGAACTCGTTCTCTTCTTCGGTGATACGTACCACCCCGAACTCTACAAAGTGGTTACCCCCACCGGAGGAACCGATCTGCCGCCAGGCACGGTCTTTCAGGTTTTTCACCACTTCCAGTTCCCTGAACTCATCACGCTCAAAGATCTCATGGTCCATACTGCGCTGAAAAGAAGCGCTGCCGAAACGCGTATTGTTACTCAGCATTTTCTTCAAAACTTCTTTATCGGTTTGTAAGCGCTCTTTCGGCATATCGTAAATGGATAAGCACATACGGCAGCCAATGTCCACCCCCACTCCATACGGAATCACGGAGTTTTTGGTAGCCAGTACACCCCCGATCGGTAAACCATAACCCTGGTGGGCGTCCGGCATCAAAGCCCCGGAATCCGCTACCGGTAGTTTCATGGCGGTATACATCTGGTGCATGGCACCCTGCTCAATATGCTCTTCTC
This sequence comes from Symbiodinium pilosum, assembly GCA_905231905.1. Classification (NCBI taxonomy): domain Eukaryota; class Dinophyceae; order Suessiales; family Symbiodiniaceae; genus Symbiodinium; species Symbiodinium pilosum. The sequence continues at coordinate 1,634 of CAJNIZ010045128.1, read as the reverse complement.
CGTATATCTTGAAATCCAGGTGCTTTTCACGCATAGCGATGGGTTCTTTAGCTTCTTCCACTAATGCATTAGCAATAGCTCCCAGGCTCTCATCTTCCAGGTATTCCTCCGGGTTTTTCGCCACTTTTTGCAGGGTTTCCAGGTACACTTTTTTGCTGTACTGGGTATGCGGCTTTAAGGCCATCCCAAAGGCCGAACCTTCCGGAAAGTTTATTTTTTTTAAGTCTTTGGATGTTATTTTCATCGCTTTCAATTTTAATAAATTCGAAGCTTCAGGATGTGTTTTTTGGTTGATTTTTAGCCTTTAGGCTGTATTAAACCGTTGATCGCTCCATTTACACACCTCTACTTTTGCTTCTCTCAAAACAGTATAATTCTCAGGGCCATAACTTTACGTAACTCTTGACAACGGTCACACAATGCCCTATCTTAAAATTTCATTTAACCAAAATTCTATTTTATGAGAACTCTGATTCTACTCTTTGCATTTACTCTATGCGGTATTGCTACCTCTGCTCAGGTGAACAGTATAACGGTGCAAAACAATTTGTGTACTGACATGAATGTAACCGTGTATTTTGACGACCCCACCCACGATTGTGCCAATGGTTATGCCTGTGTAACATCCTCAGTGGTAAACCAAACGGTTCCCTCCGGAGGGAACATGGTATTCACGGTTCCATGCAACCAGGAATATGCGTACCGCATCTTTGCACAAACCTTTGGTACCGGTACTTCTGCAAACCATTACCTCACCGGTTGTGGTGCAGATAATGGAGGTAACGAAGATTGTGGTGGCAACTATCAAATCTACCCGTTATCACCTACCGACTTTGAGATCAATAATTAAAACCTTTCAAACCTAACCACCCCCGCAGCAAAATGCTGCGGAGGCCGGTTAAGGTGGGTAGCCACTACCGGGAGAAGATCTCCTTGAGTTGATCTATCAATCCTAGTGCACCGTCTTTTTGCGCAATACGAAAATATATACGGCATTATCCTGAGGTACGCACATAATTCCATTCATAAGCCTTAAGTACTCTAAACTCATAGTGGCCCTGGCTAAAACTGTTATATTATATAAGGTGATTATCTGAATACAGAATCGGTTTTTTTACGCACTTCTCTTAAATAAGTTGCTGACATTCAAATTGATAATAAAGACTTGAAAGCAAGAATAATATTACATAAGTTAGAGGTGTAATTTAAAAACTCACTATGAAAACTCTATTCTACTCGGCAATATTTTGCCTTTTCGCTTTCAGTTCTTTTGCTCAAAGTACTATTCAGGTAATTAATAGCACCTGTGAAGACAAAGAAGTGCGTGTATACTTTGATGATGCCAATGCTGCCTGTACCGGTGCCCCGGTATTCTGTACCCCTATCCAGGTAGTTACTATGATAGTGCCGGCTTCTGCCAGTATGGTGTTCAGTGCTGCCTGTGGTGGAGCAACTCTTTATGAAGTATATGCTCAGTCTAATTTTAATGGTTCCGCCTCATCCTGGTACCCTAGCGGATGCCGTGGTAATTATAATGGTCAAACACCAGCTATAGATCCTTGTCCGGGTCCCAGCCAACAGTTCGCTGTAGTGCCTGGCACTCCTGTTATCTACGAAATTTTTAATTTCTAAAT
>CAJNIZ010045127.1:121538-131610 GCA_905231905.1 Symbiodinium pilosum | reverse complement strand
AGGGTTTAGGCTTTAGGCTTTAGACCCAAGATCTTCATCTCTTTGTGAAAGGGTAGAAAGCCTAAGTATCCAACAATGTCATTCCTGCCATGCTCTAAGCCCGCAACCCTGCGTATGCCCCACATATGAGGGGGGAGGGGGGGGGGGTGTCAGTATGCAGGTTTTCTTTGGTGTCCCCATTATACTGTCAACCCTTCAACCATTTGTTTGAGAACCTACCACCTACCCCTGTAGAACCGAGGCTGGCATGGAAGTTGAGGATGTTTGCCAAGCTGTTGAATCCATGCCACTCGATGTCGTGAGATTCGGGGGATTTATGGTTCAGGGTTTGGGGACCCTAAACNNCCCAAACCCTATACCCTGAACCCTAGGGTTTAGGTTTGTTGAGGGCTTCGGCAGTTCAGGGGGAGTACATAGGGATTGCAGCGACCACTTCCTAGGTGACTAGTATTTTATTTAGCGATACTATGGTACCCACTATAGAGTAAGATTATATCCTCCTTTTGGTTATAGTAATTTATATAAGGAAGATAATCTTACTAGGTTCAGCCACCACAAAAACGCTACTCAGGTTGATTGAAGCCGAGCAGTGCCCATTATCTTAGATCTACATCTGGGGCCCCAAGGGCCAATGTAGGTAGTAAGGGAGCCGCAACACTGGGACTTCTGCAAGATACAGCATGGCTTTTGCGGAGTTGCTTAGCATAGGGGCTGTGCCAGTCTGCAGTTTTTGGGGATGACTGTTCTTTGTGAAGGACTCTTTTTTGTAGGACCTTAAGGTGCTACACATTTAGAGTTTAGGGTTTATAGAGCCCACGAGAGTTTGGATGCATGATGCTCTGCAGGGAGGTCCTAATATTACCCATCTTTTTCTGTGGTAGCAGTTCTGGTGTTGATTCGGCACATGACATCCTGTCCCTAGACCCTAACCCGCAAGCCCCAAAACCCTAAACCCTGGCATCTTGGGGATTGGACACAGTGAGGCTCATGTTACACCACCTCATCTGGGGCCCTCGGCCCCTTTGCAGGGATGCAAGAGCTCCGTAAGCCCAAGAAACCCAAAGCCGAAGAAGCCATGTAAGGGTTTAGGGTTTAGGGGTTTAGGGTTTAGGGTTTAGGGTTTAGTTTAGGTGGACCTCCGACCCAGTAATAGTGACTATAAGGGATAATAGGGATTATATGAGAGTCCTCTTATATTCTTACTATACCACTATTACAGGGTGGGGGGTCCTCCTAGGCTATAGTCTAAACTCCTCAAAGGGGGTTATATAGGGGATTTTATAGGGGACTACCATAGGCGTAATTAAGGGAGATACTAGGAGTTTAGACTATAGCTCATATATAGGGTTCAGGATTCACGGCACTATAGATGTTGGGCATTTGGGCACTACAGGTCAAGTGTTTAGCAGTTCCCTTAAGGTACTTCTCGTGGGTACCATGTTAATTTTGCAGATGGTAAGCCCTAAGCCCTTCAACCCTAACCCTAAACCCTAAAACCTAAGCCCTTCAACCCTAAGCCCTTTCACCCGGAATCCCGGATCCCTTGCACCCCGAGTTCCTTCTTTTCAAGGGTTCCAGGGTTGTGCCCCTAAGCTCGTACCCCTAAACCGTTTCACCAATATGGCCTTAAACATAGCCATTGTGTAGTCCCCTAAATGCCCTTAAAAGGATCCCCAAACTCAGGGGTACAACCTAGGGGTACAAGTCTGAAACCTTGAATCTTTAAGATCCTGAGAGCACACAATCTCCAAACCCTAAACCCTAGGTAAACCCTAAACGCGCCAAAAGCTACACTCCCGGAAACTAACATGGAAACCCACAAAGGGCCCCATAAAGACTACAGTTCCTCTAAAAGGGGACTATATGGGTTTCCATGTTAGTTTGGGGGAGTGTACACCCTGGACTCAGGTCTATCCTAGATCTGAACCTTCTCCTTGCATCTGGGATGCAATTGTTGTGTCGGCTTCCTGCAGGTTTACGGTTTAGGGTTTAGGGGTTTAGGGTTTAGGGTAAGTAGACAGAATGGGGACGATGTAGGTTATAAGAGCTATCTGAAGACACTTTGTTTCGAGGTTGAGAGGGGCCTGAGTAATGCAGGGAATCTTTACAGGAGTTGTATATGTTGCAGCTTAAATACAAGGGGATGATCTTTCTAGTCATTCTGAAGTCTATATTTAGTCATGAGGTTGCATGTTGCGCGAACTCACGGGAGGCCGTAAGCCCTGAATCCTTAGACGCTAAATTGTGACATTCTTGTTAAGCCCGTAAATCCCCAAGCATTTAATTCTTGCGGAGGCAAAAGAACCCAAACCCCAAATCCCCCTACCCTCAACCCTGAACATGAAACTCCCCCAACCCTAAACCCTTGATCCCCAAAATCTGTATAAACCCTAAACCTTCTAGACCACCCCAAGCCAATAATACATGCGGTTTAGGGTTTAGGGTTTAACCCTAAACCCTAAACCCTGAACCCCAAGCTCCCCAAACCCCGAATCCTAAACCTTTTTACCCAAAGGTTAGAACCTCAGTTGTATAAATAGATACTAAATCCCATGCACCTTAGGGTAAACCCCAAACCAGAAGCCCTAAACCCTAAACCCTCAACCTTAAGCCCTAAACCCTAAGCCCTTACGCCTTAACTCTAAACCCTAAGCCCTTACTCCTTAACTCTAAACTTTTACACCCAAAGCCCTATTACAAACCCTAAGCTCTTACTCCTTAACTCTAAACTTCAAACCCTAAGCCCAAGCAATAAACCTTAAGCCCTAAGCCCTTATTCCTTAACTCTAAACCCCAAAGCCTAAGCCCCAAGCCCTAAACCCTAAGCCCTAAGCCCTTACTCCTTAACTCTACACCCTAAACCCCCAAAGCCCTAAACCTCAACCCCTAAACCCCAACCCCGCCTCCCACCAAACAAAAAAAACAAAAACAAATCAACACACAAGGCGAGCATGTCGCTCCTAGCGTTAGAAGTCGTCCCCCAGGCGTGGCCGAATGTTGCGGGACCTCAGGGGTTGAAGCCAGAAAGCCCAATAATTCCTTTACTTGGGGAATATAGGGTTTAGGGTTTAGAAATTATCCCTTACTTAGGGAGTAGAGGGTCTAGGGCTTAGGGTGCAATGATGAGGGTTCAGGGTTTAGGGATTAGGGTTTAGGGGAGCTCAGGCGGTATGTTGCGCTTAGGGGTTAGGGCTTGGTGTTTAGGTGTCAGGGCTTGGGACTTGGGGTCTTGAGTCAGACCTAGAACGGTTACAACCCCTCACTTAAGCAACATACCTCCAAGTCATTCCCCACTTAGAGTACGTATCTGCCCGTGAAGGCGTCCTAGTATGGGTGCTTGTACAGGTCCTACCATATACCCCCGTGGGTAACTATATTGCGGGAATGGGAAAGTAGGGACTACCAGAGTTGAAAGTATGCGGTTTGGGTTTTAGGGCTTAGGGAACCCTAGGGTTCAAGGACCCAAATTATGGGGTTTTGGGGCCCAAATAGTATAATGTTAACGGTATTTGGGACCTAAAGCCCTGTTATTTGGGTCCTAGGACCCTTAGACCCTAAACCCTAAACCCTCAGGAGGGGTCAGGGCTTAGGGGCTTGAAAGAAGATGGAAGCGATTATATCACTGGGACGTCTATGGGGCCTACAACTCCCTAAGCCCTAAACCCTACACTCTAAGTAATTCAACCTTGCTCCCTACAACCTAGAGCCCTAAACCCCAATGTCTACGCCCTAAGCCTCTAAACCCTAAACCCTACATGTCGGGATCCATTCCTCGAGTCCTTTAGGTATAACTACAAGTAGCAAACTTTGTTGTTGTCCATGTTGAGAGCAAGTACCTGTGTGATACACTTTGCACGCATACTGTGATCTTAGGGTGGAATCCTTTGTAGGTTTAGGGTTTACGATCCTAAGACGAAAGCCCTAAACTCTGAACCATATGTAGCAGGCCCTAAGGGTCCAAGTATCTAATAATCATATACTTACCCAAAACCTCTACTATCCCTAAACCCTAAACCATTACCCCAAAACCCAAGTACCTAATTATTGGGTACATGGACCCTTAGGGAGATTGGGGTTTCTGCGGAAGTGACTAGGATTCCCAGACTTCGGCATCTATGAAGCCAATGAGGGCCCTAAACCCTAAGCCCTAAACCCCTAAACCGCTGGTATGGGTGCAACCCAGAGGTTCCATGTAGCCCTAAACTAGTTTTTTATGGCCCTAGAAGGTTCCCATGTAACTACGCTAAGCCCTAAACCCTAAACTTCTAAGCCCTAAACCCTAAACCTAGGGTTTAGGACTTACCCCAAGGGTCCAAGTACCTAATAAGCATATACTTACCCAAAACCTATACTATAATTACTACCCAAAACCCAAGTACCTAAATATTGGGTACATGGACTCTTAGGGTTAGTCTGGGTAGTGGAGGCATGGGTCCCTTGAGTAGGCTCCCGGTCTTTTAGGGTTTAGCGTTGAGGGTTCTCCCTCAACAATACAACAGCTCCATTGTCTCCCCTAAGCCCAAAATACTGAACCGTAAGGTAGTTTCCGTTGCCTTTTCCCTTCCTCAACTTCTTACTCAAAACCCCTCAAAAATCCCCATTCTCCACATGGGGGGGGGTGCTAACCCAAAGCATATCACTAACTGCTCGTAGAGAAACCGCAAAGTTCCCTACACCCTAGACGCCCTAGACCCTAAATGTAGATACAAAGGATCCTTTGAGAATTTAGCAAGCCTAGTGACGGGAGACATCAGTGCTCAGAGCTTTTGGTACGAAGCCCGCACCACCCTAAGATGTTCAGGGCTTAAGCTTTAGGATTTAGGGTTTAGGGTTCAGGGTCTAGGGTTTATGGCTTAGGGTTCAGGGTTGAAGGCGTTCAGAGTTTAGGGTTCAGGGGTCCAAGTACCTACATGGAATGCAATTCGGACCCACATCGGTCCTGAAAAGCATCTTCTGTGCATTGCCTTCTTTCCTCGCAGAGCATGGACTGGGCATCCTTAAGTATGCTCTAGTCCCTCCCTGGGCGCTGGGGATGGTTTTTCCCTAAGTGGCTTAGTTGAGTTGCCTGAGCCACATGCAGGCGACGGAAGGCATGCAGTTGCCTTGGCCGTCCGGTGAGCCTTGTCAGCATCCGCGTTGACCCGCTCATCTCCGCTGCCACCGCTTTGGACAAGAAGACCAGCGATGGGTCCATCAATTGGGAAGTCGCCCGGGCGCGATGATCGTGGCGATGGTAAAGAACGCAGTGGTAGCCGGCGAATGACTCAGTATGGGTTCCCAGCAGGACGTGGTACTGTCCACCCACTGCACATTCTTGAGCGGTGAATGGAGTGGTTCGACATGACGGGTACTCTATTACACCAGGTGCTTTAGGCCCAAAGTTGTTCACCCTAAATTCAGTACATTCCTAAACCCTAAACCCCTAAACCCCGGCCCTAAACCCCTAAATCCTGAACCCTAAGCCCTAAACTCCCTAAACCCTAGACTTGGGTCATGTCAAGAAGCCTCAAAGATATGGTATGCAGAAGGCCATGACTTTGCGGGCCTTGGTGGAAAAAATCCTTATTCCAAGAGCTTCAAGTGGCTACCCAGACCCCCAAAAGGATCTAAAAATTAGATCCCCTAGAACCATAGGGGGAATTATATGAGGATTATATAGGGGTTATAATGGGTCTATGTAGGGGATCTAATTTTTAGATCCCCCCAGGGGTCTGGGTACCTTAGGGTTTAGGGCGTAGGGTTTATAGGGTTTAGGGTTTAGGGCTTAGGGTTTAGGGTTTAGGCGGGTCCTCTATTTCATATCAAGGGAGCTGAAATCTAAACTGTTAATTGGGGGTTAAAGAGCAAGCAAGTTGAGGAAAGGATCCCAGCAACAATGGCTAAACGCCTTCCCAGAAAAACATGTACTTCAGGGTTTAGGGTTTCGGGTTTGGGGTAAAGGAAAAACATACAACCTCAAATATGGTACCCTATACTACCCAAGGGCTCCTATGCAGCTCATCTTTGGGTCTTAACAGATCCAAAAAGGAACTGCATAGGAGCCCTTGGGAAGTATAGGGTACCATATTGAAGGTTGTATGTTTTTCCTTTACCCTAAACCCTAAACACTGAACCCTAAAGTACATGTTGTTCCTTCCAGGGGTCTGGGTCTAGAGCCGGGATCCCAACGACTCAAACGCATTCCTGCAGGGACTCTAGAATTTAGGGTTTAAGCTTTAGGATTTAGAGTCTAGGATTCAGGGTTTGGGGTTTATGAGGTTTAGGATTTAGGATTAAGGGTTTAGGATTCAGGGTTTAGGGTTCAGCATTTAGAGTTTCGGCCTTAGGGTTTAGGGTTAAACGTCTAGGGAGGATCTTTCATAGAGACCCGCATACTCCTTTGTCATCCCATAGATCCCTGAGAACCCTGAGGCCCCTCTGTTTCGAGAAAGTCCAATATGCCGCCCTTGGGGTCAAGATATGGTTCTGGCTGTGCAAGTTGCAGGTAAAATAGCATCAGAATACCCCATGCCGATGTTCACTGGAAGTCGTAAGCCCATCGCTCAGCCCAAATTCCCTAGATGTGAGCATGTGCCCTGAACCCCTAGGCCTAAACCCTAAGCCCGTCAAACACAACCCCCCCAAAACCCTGATCGCCAAACCCCTACAACCCTAAACCGCTAAGACCCTACAACCCTAAACCCCGAATCCAAAAGCGCGAAAGGCTTCAAACAACAACCCCCAACCTCTGCAGCCAGGTCCGCGAGCATTTCTCTTACAACCGCCGATCCTCCCTGAGACTGATTCGCGGCAGAATTATTTCACATAGTTGGAGGGTCATGGGGACATAGGAAGAAGGTTATCATCATATGGCTCAGACTCAGAGGGGTTCTAGATATACTTACTCAGTCCCCTGACCCTCCAAATAACCAACCCCAAACCCTAGACCACAACCCAAGCTATAACCCCAGTTGTACGTACACTTACCAAGTCCCCCGGACCCTCCAAATAGGCTTTTTGGGTTGTAGGGCTCAGGGAATCAAGCGCAGCAATGAGGCTTCCAGGACCTTCCTTGTACCCTTAATTGGGGATATATGGTCCCTAATAGTGGGTACTTAGGCCTGAATAGAGGGTAGGAGGAGGGTCTAGGTTGATACACTGGCGAGGTATATAGTCCCCCTGAAGTAGATAGAATATGGCTTTGGGTAGATCATTAGAAGATCCCTATATACCCCATATTCTATCCACTTAAGGGGCGCTATAGGGTTTAGGGCCTGTTTAGGGTTTATGCATGAAGCTCAGGTGACAATGCTAGCCAGAAGATTCTACATACTTTGCCTTGCGAAGAAGTGTTTTCTGTATACCTATGTATGGCAGTTTCCATAAGCAGCGGGACCCCAACATACACCCCAAATACGATAATCCGTCTAGTTTTGGGAAACCTCCCATACATAGACTTTCACATGCATGCTACTATTCACGGTGTTATGCTCTCAACGCTAGGTTGTGAAGTAACACTGGCAGCTAATACAACATAGTTGAAGCTTTGCATGGGGGGCCTCCCCTTCTAAGGGGGCTACAATGGGATATCTAGGGTTCTTTAATGTAAGGGGTTATAAGGGGATGCATAGGGGGGAAGATGATATGTTTGGGCAAGTGATGCATCTCTATCTCCTATTGTTGAAGACTGTATACCCTCTTACTAGTACATTCTTCCCGTCATTCCAGTAGTGGATGGTATGTCATGACAGGCCCCACACAAAACTATGCATCCTGCGAAAGCGCCATCTGCACTCACCAATGCTTATGAAGAAATATGGGTCTTCCCATTCCAGGCAAGGGGTTGAGAATGTCACCGATTTAATGTTTAGGGCTTCGGGCCCCAAAGTCTTTCAGGTTCCCGAAAGGTTCAGGGTTTGGGGTGTAGGTTTTGACTGCCAGTATGAGGAGAGCGCAGCCCTAAAGACTATGACAACACTTTTGCTAAGGACCAGCCGTATCCGTACCAACTCCTTCGCTGCCAAGCCGAAGCAAACGCAGGCAACATGTGAGTAGTATTTTATTTGGGGATAGTATGGTACCCAATACAGAGTAAGATTATATCCTCCTTTTGGGTATCGTATTTTATATAAGGAATATTACGTTACTAGATTCAACCACCAAAAAACGCTACTCATGTGCCGAGTCCTAAAACATGAACCCCAAACCCCAAACCCTAAACCGCGTGGAATGCGGGATCGAAGGATGAGGGTTTAACTCAGGAGATTAATCTGGTAACTCCCTAAACCCTAAACCCTAAACCGCAACCCTAAGCTCTGAAACCCAACCCGGAGCCCTAAGACCAGGGATTCCTGTTGAGTGTAACGCTAAGGCTCCAAGTGTATCAACAAGACCTACGCTGGGTTAGGAGTTAGACATGTACCCCCCCAAATGTATCCTCCCAAATGTATCCTCCCAAATGTAGAACCCTATTAGGACCCTATTAGGCTTTATTAGGCTTCATATAGTTCTTATTATCTCCTTAAACCCGGGGGGGGGGGTACATTGGGTGGGAGTTGTATTGTAACTCCTACAGTGGGCTCCGGAAGTCCCTAAATGTTACCTTCGTTGCGCTATTTGCAGTCGAAGGGTCCCTAAATCCTAAAAATGACGCCCCAAACTTGGGTCAATCCTACTTGTAGGGGTTTGGGGTTTAGGGTTTTAGGGTTTAGGTTGGGTCAAGCCCCCACCCAGTCCTGGGTACCGCAAGGGACTAATGTAGGTATGTGAAGGCTCTATTGATTCCATATTAAGGAGCCATTACTATAGGGGGGATTGACCTCTAACCCTGAACCCTAAACAATTAATCCCGTCATTACAGGCTCCATGCTGTTGCCTCAGTGGTTGGCGTGTGCAACCACTTGCCTTGCTCGGCCAGGGCCACTTCGCCCAGGCTGCGCCACAATCACAACCCTACCCAAAGTGGATGAAGTCCTTGACAGGTCTATCAGGCAGCTTCTGACTGGGGCATATTAGCTATGAAGCGTGGGCTCCCGGACAACTTGAAGGAGGAGCACAACGTCGGTTTTAAAGGCACTGGTCAAAGACCAGCGCCAGGGGGCCAGGGGGCAACTGCAGGAGTTCGAGATGCTGCCAAAACCCTACAGGGTTTTGAGCTTTTGGGGTTTGGAACTGGAGGAAACTGGCACCACCTGAAGCGCCTCACATCGCGCAACCCTGAAGTTTGAACTCCATCTAGAGCAACCTGTCCATAAAGGTCCAAGGACCCAAAGAATGGGTTTCTGGTTTAGGGTTGAGGGTTGGGGTTTGGGGTTTAGGGTCCAAGGACCGCAATACTAGGGTCTAAGGGCCCAAATACTTCCATGTTCATTGTAGTTGGGCCCTAAAACCGTATTATTTGGGTCCTTGCACCCTTAGGGTATGTTAACCTAGGTAAGCCCTTTCCAGTGAGCCTGAAGCCTTAAAACCTCCACCATGCAGCATAATTAGGCCAAACGCTGCAAGATTCCATCGATCAAGAGGTTTTGATATGTTTTGATGCTTAGGTGCATGTCTGATGTTTGGATTTGTGGGAGGTTGGTGTTTTGTTTTTGATGTTGATCCTTGTTTGGTTTACCGCAGCGCGCCGTAAAAGCTTTGGCAGGGATGGCAGACGGTCGACGGTTTACATGGCTCAGAACTATAACTTAAGACTTGACCGGGAAAAACACTGTCTCAGATTTTGCTGAAGCAGATGGCCATCGAATTAGTAGACCTAAACACTAAACCCTGTACTAAAAGCCTTGAACCCCAAACCCCGAACCCTAAACCTCCTAGACCCTCTAGACCTTAAATCCGAAGCTCTAAACCCTCTAACACTCCTCTAACCCTAGACATTATAAACCATAACCTATGCAGGAATCCACCGAACTCCGAAGCTACACTCCTCAAAAACCTAAGCCCCCCCTTACCGACCCAGACCGTATCCAGAAAGCCCAATATCCCCAAAATTAGGGTTTAGGCCTTAGGCCCAAAGATCCCTCCATTAGGGAATACCAAAATCCCAAAAAGTATGTAAACTAATTGCTTTAAACCCATACTAGCAGCCATAAAG
>CAJNIZ010045127.1:103328-121438 GCA_905231905.1 Symbiodinium pilosum | reverse complement strand
GCTCCATCCAAAACCCCAAGAAAAATGCGCCCGCCGCGTACCGCCAAAGCCTCGAACCTTGGGCGAGGCTGAAATTTCATGCGGGATGGTCGGGCTGGACTAGGCCACCCACCATGGCAGGGTGGGGGGTCAGGCTGAGTAAAGGGGGTTGTTAAAGGGATCTGAACGCCCTGAGGCTGGATGCCTCGGCGAATTAAGGGATAGCGGGATTGCTGGCTACCTGGACCCCAATGTCCTAAAAGCTTACGGTTGAGGGTTTAAGGGTTTAGGCTTTAAGGTGTAGGGTTTAGGGATTGGCTTAAACCTTAAACATAGCCCTAATCCCTGAACCCGAAACCCTAAACGTTCAAGCGAGGCGGAGCGGATGGCAAAGATAGATAGCATGCGGTCGCACAGCACCAGCAGCTGGACAGCATTCGGGGCTTTCTTTGCGAAACCATGGTCCTCAAAACTATGCGCCGTGTTGAAATGGGGACTTAACAAGCTACCAGAGATTTGGTAACGCTCCCTCTGTAGGGACTAGGATTTTGGGGTCAGCAACCCTGAACGGAGTCAAGCTGCAGCCCCGTCAACGTGTACGGGTCAAGTACTGGGCTTAGGGGCCCAAACCCTAAACATTCCCAACACCCCCCCCCACTCCCCCCAAAACCTTCAACCCTGAAACTTCAAGCCTGAACCCTGAACCTTAAACCCTCCACCATGAACCCTCAACCCTAAACCCTAAACTTGAAGCAAGCCATGCAGGACATGATTAACAATTTTCATGGCTTAGGGCTTTGGGTTTACAAATTTAGGGTGTAGGGACTAGGGTTTAGGGTGTAGGGACTAGGGTTTAGGGTTTAATAATCAAGCGAGAACTTTAGGGGGGGTAGCAAGGAGTTTGCCAAAAATAGGATGGTCGCCCTGAGAACTAGGGTTTAGGGTTTAGGGTATAGCATGTTCCAAATATGAACCCTTAGAAATCCAAGAGAGAAACATCCTATGGGGTCTAGTCATCTAGGTCCGAAGCTGTATAGCCTTGATCCTCCACAAAACCCCCAAAGCCCTAAACCCCTAAAACCCCAACCCTAGACCCTATAAACCCTGAACCCCCAAACCCTGACACCCTGAGCCCCCACTGCATACCAAACCAGCAACCTCGATCAGCAATCCCTTATATGCCTCAGCCGCATACCCCGATCTACATCTTCAGGGTTAAGGGCTTGAGGGTTGAGGGCTTGAGGGCTAAGGGTTAAGGTTAAGGGTTTACACCTTACTTTGAAGACCACGGGTGTCAGGATGCAGCATCCAGGGTTTAGGGTTTAGAGCTCAGGGTTTAGTGTTTAGGGTTTAGGGTTTGGCAGGGTAACATATCCGGCTCATAACCTTCATTAGAAGTTTTCTGGAGATTTTCAATATCCCCAACAACTTTGTAACCGCAGAGGCTCACAAAGCGAAACCTTAGACCGTCCCCGTGTACTCTCAACCTCAACTACGTAAACTTACTTGTAGGGGCGTACATCCGAAGAAAGCGGGTTTCGGGCAAGTTTGGAGTATGCTGTACTGGAGTTATGAAACTGATTGCCCGTAATTGGTGGAATCCCAAATCCCTGTAAATTCTGTATCCCATCTCGATGTCATGCTCCATGTCCTGTTCCAATTGTTCTCCAGTATCCCCTGGAATCTAAAGCCTGTATGTCTATAGCCCTTGTGCGGTGATACTGCTGATGCCACAAACCCTGTATAATGGACCTTAGTTCACCATAATACCACAGTTCCCAAGGTTAAGGTACTCAGGGCCATACAGGATTCTACCCGATGAATCTTTATGCGCGGTAATCGTTGTGCCGGAATTGGGATCAGTTGAGACTTACATGCATCCTCATTTTTGGGTAGTTGATGTGTGTGTGAGTAGGGGGGGGCCGTCCCCACCCCGTAGACTCAACAAGGCAGTGCCGCTTTTGAGACGGAGCAGTCCGTCCCTTCGGATGTGAAATGCCTGGCGGCAGCTGCGCCGAAATCTAGCCAAAGGGATTAGGGGTTAGGGTTTAGTGATGAGGGGATAGAGTTCGGGTCAGGGTTCAGGGTTCGAGCTTAGGGCTTAGTTGTTTGTGCTCAGGGTTTTGGGGTTTTGGGTTGAGGGGTTATGGTTTTCATTCGTTTTGTTGGGGGCTGTATGGCGTCGCGGCTAATTAGGGCTTCGCGGTGGTGTGAGGATTAGCGACTGGTTAGGGTTCAAAGTGTGGAGAATGACTCCTAGAAATTGAATTGTAGAAGGTGTGTACAATGGGCGTGGCAGCAACCTATTCCTGCTATCACACTTCAGGCTTCAGAACAGATGACAAGAAAGGCATTATCAAGTTTAATTTCGATGCACAAGCTCCTAAACCCTAAACCCTAAACCCTAAACCCTCAACCCTAAACCCTAAAACCCTAAACCCTAAAACCCTAAAACCCTAAACCCTAAACCCTAAATTAGGGGTGCCAGTCTCGGCTTCCCAATAATCAGGAAGATAAGATGTTGGGATCTATACATCGGGAGTGCCCCCAAGGTTTGGAAACCTCCATATAGAAGATTGGACCCAAATAGTCTTCATGTTGGGCCCTAGAGTAGCCCTAAACCCTAAAACCAAGACCCTTAAACCCTAAAACCCTAAACTCTAAAACCCTAAACCCTAAAACTCCAAAATCCTAAAGCCTAAACCCTAAAACCGTAAAACCCCCTAAACCCTAAAACGCTAAAGCCTTGGACGATCAGTCAAGGTCCATCTGCACGAAGCTGCTTCAAACGGCTTGGTTGAAAAGCAGGACATTTCTGGTGTAGGTTTTAGGGTTTAGGGTTGAGGATTTAGGTTTGGGTTTTAGGCTTTAAGGCTTTAGGGTTTAGGGTTTTACGGCTTATGGTCCAAAATGTCTTTGGCAGACTTTGTGGTTTGGGTTTTAGGGTGTAGGGGTATGGGGTATAGGGCTAACTTGTGGGTTGGAATTTAAGGTGTACTTGGAGGTTAAGGGTAACCATAACCCCATCATGAATGCCTACCCATATAGATCCCAAAATACTAAAATCCTTTTCACGGGGCCCCCAAAAAGGTGCCCCTAATTTTGGGAAACCCCCATATATCATATATCGGAGATTCCATGCCTTAAGGTTCCCGTAGCGTAAAATCTTGGGTTGTCCTCCTGTAGCCACCCTAGAGCCCACCTGAGAAGTAGATAGAATATGGCTTCGGGTATATTATAATAAGATCCCCATATACCCCAAAATCTATCTACTTAAGGGGGACCCCAAACCCTATACCCTATACCCTATATTCTATCTACTTAAGGGGGACTATAATTAGAAGCCCAAAGCCCTACGTTATTTTCTTTAGGGAGTGCAGGGTTTAGGGGTTGGGGATTTGTGTTTAGAGTTTAGGGTTGAGGGTTTAGGTTTTTGGGTTTACGGTATAGGGATTAGGGTTCCGGGTTTAGGGATTAGGCCCAATATCCCTTGATTATGGAATATACCCTAGAGAATATCTCAGATCCCGGATATGATGCAAGGTATATTCCCTAATCAAGGGATGCTGGGCTTACTGAGATCATCTCAAGACACGCGCAAGTTGCATGTAGGGAACAAATTGAAACAGAGATAGAAACTGCTGTAAGGTTAGTGCTTGGGATGTGTCTCCGCAGATGGGAGGTGTCTGTTATCGACATGACACAGCATCGCCCCACAGCACCAAGGTTTTTTTTCTCAGGAAGCCACCCAGTTGTTTTACTACCAGGATCCCAAAAGTATGTGAAATAATGGCCTCTATGGCTGTTATTATGTGTTTTTGGTCACTATGTTCCATTTTTGGGGGGGTTTAGGTAGACCCTATCCTGAACCCTAAACCCTCAACCCTTGAGGCTATTATGTTCCATACTCTTGGGGTTTAGGTATGAAGGTAAAGAATCCTAAGCCCCAAAAGCCGCAAACACTAAACTCCCAGCCCTGGACCGCAAAACCTGGCTTGCTGTAAAGGAACTTTAGCTAAGTTAACGCAATTGTAACGTCATTATGCGGCCTATGAGCCCCAAACTCGTATGCCTCGGCTGCAAGAATTGAATGCTATTTGGAGGGGCCCCGGACCCCTTAAAACGGACTGGCCCATGGGCGCAAAAACCTGCTAATGTGTACATGGGTGATGCTCGAATCCTCTCCCGCGAATACTGAGACCCCCTACCCAGCCTAAGAATCAGATACTACGCAGGAGATAGTCTTTTATGTAGGGAATATTCACCCTAAACACTGAACATAACCATGGCTTGGGGGAGGTAATGTCAGATGAGGGACTGAATGAATTAACGATACTGAGTCTTTAAACCTGAAAACGAAAATAGGCTTAGGGTGTAGGGGTGAGGGATTTAGGGTGCATTGAGCTTAGGGTCGTAAGGGCTTCTAACGGCTTATACTTAGAATTAGCTAATGCCTAGCCCATTTAGGTCAACCTCACACCCCAGGCCCTAGCTGCAAGGGAACTGTCAGTTCAATGTGATAGCGGACTAGGTTTCAGGGGTTAGGGTTATAAGAAATGCCCCGAACATACAAAACCACTCGATGAAGGAATCTGCCTGCAGTAAGACGAACCCTAGGGCTCCAGTTACCTAAATAGTAGGTTACTGGGCTATGTAACTATAGGGTACATAGAACCCAGTTCCCATTATTTAGGTAACTGGAGCCCTAGGGGAAGACACTGCCTACAATCTTGCTCGTATTCCTCAGTCAAAGGCTTTGGAGTGTAGGGCTCCTACAGCCCTTACCGTACCTTACCCCCTCAACCCCTAAACCCTGAATCTCTTTTCGTCCTTCAAACTCAATCCCTAAGGGTCCAAGTACCCAAATAATAGGGCTTTACGGCCCAAATACCATTAATATTATAGTATTTGGGCCCCAAAACCCTTGGACCCTTAGGGAATTGGAATTCCTGCATGTTCCGCTGCCAGGACAAAGGCTTCTGCAAAAAACCTGGGGGAAGCAACGAGGCTCCTAGCGCAGTATAGAGCCTAGACCCGAGGAATGTAGAACGTAAGGGTTAAAGGGCTTTGGGGATTCGGGAGGGCAAAGAGTTTGAACATCTAGGGTTTGGGGCATGATATTTCTGCATAACTATCACGGGTCTCGCTCCCTGTACATTACCCGCCCCAAGTTCCTCTCTTCATTACAAGCTCGCTTAGGATGAGTCAAGAGTTTAGGGCTTGTGAGCGTGTTTAGGGTTAGGTAAGGGTTAGGGACTAAGGAAGTATGAGCTTGGGGATTGAAAGCTTGTTGAGGGCCAGTTGAGGGTTAAGGGCGCAGAGCTTAGATAATGTAAACTTGTTTAGGATTCTGTAGTTAAGATTTTGTGACGGGAACATATGGAAATAGTAACAAAAGGGGGGCTTAGTGGAACCCATGCTGGAATAGGGTTTAAGATCTGGGGTTTAGGCTTTAGGGGACCTTGATTGAGGCACTATTAGATAGGAGCCTAGATTATTTAGAGTACTATTGTTCTAGATCCCTTGTAGAATTTTGGAATAGGGTGTTGCACTATGATGTGGGAGCGCAATTTCATCACTGTATTCGGGTCTGGATACATTCGATAGATCACGAGATCGTCAGATTGACAGACCGACGACCCACCGGCAACTTCACCGACAGACTAGACTGAGTGATGGAGAACTTGATACGCTACTAGACCGACCGACGAATTGTTCTTTTTCGGACCGCTTGACGGTTGGATTGCGTCGACTAACTGAGAATCACATGGAAAAGCACTCGGAAAATTAAATGGGAAACTGGATGTGTATAGGGACTGAAGGAATTGTTGTTCCAGGTTCCTTTTATAATTGTGGTAGAGTGTACCTCAAAAAGACGTCAAATGATACAAGTGATTATTCAGGCTTCTACCGTATGGCCTGCAGCACGTGAGGCTACATCTTCATCATGAAGCTTCGCTCATTCAATCATAGCACTGGCAACAGCTAAGGCAGTACACACGGGAAAGCGAAGACATTGGCAACTGAATGCTTTTTCGGTTTGCCTAAATTCCTAAACCTTAAACCTGATGGCCTAGCGTGACAGCCTTTCACAGCGCCTCCAGATGAGGAGGGGGTGCGGCTGGAATCCTCTTTTACACCCTAGGGCTCCAAGTCTATCAATGGTACTTACTTCGGGCCGCAAAGTCTACATTGTCTATTGGGAGCCTAAGGGATGTATGGAGCTAGAATTATGCTGTAAAGCAGCAAGTGAGTAGATTGTAGATTGACAGAACTACTCTGGAAGCACTTCCGATTTTCTAGGTAAGTGCTGTTTTGCTCGTTGGTCTTACTTATACACGTCACATAAGCTGCTATAGAGCTCGATCGTTTATATAGCAAAATGCCCGCCTTTTTACTACAGTAGCAGAACGCCACAATATTACGTGTTTCCACCGCCCCCCCTCCTCCCCCCCAGGATGGGCTATTAGGGGCTTGGGTTTAGGGTTTAAGGGTATAGCTCTTACTATCCCCATACCAGTATAGATCCCTAAACCTTAAAGCCCTAAACCCTAGAGTTAATGTGTAGGGCAAATTAGTCCTTGCAAGCTCCCTAGTCTTCCCTTATTACGGCCCAACGTGGAATTGCAGGATCGAACTGCCCATGCTGGAAACACTAAGCCTCAACTCTAAACCTTAAACCCTACACCCGAAACCCCTAAACCCGAAGCCCTAAACCCGAGACCCTAGATCCTATAGACCCCACGCCTTAAACCGGGAATTACACAGGTGCAGCATGCAGACCTCTGATTCGGACATTGCACTGTTTGTCATTGGAATGCCTACAACACCCTAGCCATAAAATGGCCACCATGGCCAAGGTTCAGGGTCTAGAGCTTTAGGGTTTTTAAGGTTTTAGGGCTTTGTAGGGTTTAGGCTTCAGGCCTCGGATCTATAATACTGTCATGGGCATAGAGTAATGGGGAATCTAAAGGACAAGAGAATGAGTCCTCCCATGGGCACTAGGTTGTCTATGGGTGTCTACAGGAATGATGTAAGGTAGAGCCTTGATGAACCCTGAATAGTCGTCCTGGAAGGCTTGCATAACTTTGTTATAGGATACCTCGATTACAGCTCAAGATGGATTACAATTGAGAAGTATTCAGGCGCCTACGTGGCAGCGCCCAAAAACAAGATACCACCGGGTCCTTTCACTGGGTTCTATGTTAGTTCGTGGGAGAGTGATGCCTGGGTCATTGCAAGGGCTATCCCTTGAGCAGGCTGTTGTAATCATATCGAACCCTAGCCTAGTTTCTCAGCTTTCAAGCGCACCACTCGCCCCCTGATTGCCAACAGACACTACTGCTGGCACGGTGCGGTATGCCTGCCAGTGACTGAATTCGGACAACTTCTCTTGCAACGTTGAGCAGTAGGCGGATGGTGAAGTTAGACAGCAAAGTTTTACCTTCATTGCGACTTGCTCCAACTACATTCAACTGGCCACCGTTAATGGTAGTCTATAGAAGGTCTTGACCCCCAGATGTCTGCAAACCCACATACCCCATCGGCAGACGCCGAAGTATTGGCTCTACCTCCAAAGCAGAGGTCAGGCAGCACACTCGCGTAGGGGTACCCTTCAAGGGGATATAAGGGTTATGTAGGGGTTACATTGGGATAATGGAAAAGAAAATGGAAACTACTACCCTAAACCCTAAACACTAAAGCCTAAACCCTAAAATGGAAACTACATTATAGTAGGGTATATAGGAGTTTTATAAGCCATGTCCTCCAGCTCTACAACAACCGGATGTGCCCCTCTCTTGATCATGCAGTAGCGACACATGCAAAGGGTTTAGGGTTTAGGGTTTTAGGGTTTAGGGTAATCTTTGTTGGGGCACCGATAGCGTGGACATGAGACCTAATGTTTGGACATGGTGGTTTTGTTTTACATATTGGGGAGGGTCCAACAATAGGGCGCCCCAATGTAACCCCAATATGCGAGGGAAACAAACGCGATGGTTTTGTTGTTATTATTGTTATTCTGATATGGACCCCAATTTTCCGGAAACCCTAAACCCCCTATATCCTGATAACACACCGGCATAACCTTGTCTGCCCCCTGTTTTTAAACTTCTCTAAAGAGACCCCATGTGTAAAACCCCCCCCCCCCACTTTGGGCCCTAATGTTGACAAGCCCTAAAACCCTCAGTGCACAAGTCGTACAGGTTGAAAAGCTGGAAGATGCTCGCCAAAATACACGGTCCAGGATCTGGGATTTAGGGTTTAGGGTTGAGAGCTTAGGGGTTATCAGGCAGTAGATACCCCATCTCTATGGCAATTGCAGCCTCATCTGACCTTACCCACTACCCCCTAAACCCCGAAGCCCTAAGCCGACATTACCATGGCCCTATGTCAGCACAATAGCAACCCACACAGATAGCCCGCAGGTTTCGCTAAGGAAGATCCCTGGGGCTGGAGGCTTTAGGGCTTTGTGGGTTACTAGGTTTAGGGTTTGTGGGTTTAGGGGTGCAGGGGTTTAGATTAGGGTTTCGGGAATCAGGATGTTCCTGAACCTAGACCTTCAGCCCTAAACCCTAAGCCCTAAACCCGAGGATACTTGCAGCAAGTCAGCCCTGATTTGCCATCCAGCTTCGTACTGGACACTGCGCATGCCTGAGATTTGGACCTGGTCTGGCGTGCAAAGTTCAGCTGGGAATGGTTTAGGGTTTAGGGTGTAGGGTTTAGGGTGTAGGGTTTAGGGTGTAGGGTTTAGGCTTTAGGGTTTAGGGTTTAGGGTGATGAGACCACACGAAACTCATGGGCATGTCTAGAACTGACTTTGGTGGTATGGGGGTTTTCCGCCAGTGTTCGTTGAAGGTGACCGCAGGGCATCTTGTGAACAACGCCACTTTGTTTGTTCTAGCTGTGCAGCTTATAAAGTCGTTACCCGATCTCACCCCACATGGTAATACATGTAGAAGATCAATTCCAGTCAAATTGGCTCAAGTTCAACCTCATCTGAAACTAGCACTCCGCCCTACACCCTAAACCCTAAACCCTACAGGCCAGAGTATATGCAGTTACCAGTGCCAAGTCCGCGCCAGATCTGATACTCTGCTAAGCAGATGACCTCGAAGGACGGATGAATGACGACGGCTTCCTTGAAATTAGGGTTTAGGGTTTAGGGGGTCATGCATCCTAAGTGTTGCCCCTGGCAAGAGTCCCTAAAACAAGCCTACAAGACATAGTTGACTGGCGGATCGTACTTATTGAAAACGTGCCGAAACATCGACCATGATCAACCAAATTCCATCCACTATGCAACGCAGTACTCTTAGCCTCGATTTAGCAGGATGCCAGGAGTTAGAATGCCTAGGACATGATCAAAGGCATCTAGCCCTTGTTGGGATAGTGGACCGGAGAGGCAATGCCTAAGAAGCAGTGCTATGCTATAGACCCTAAATCATGAAATCCCAAATCCCAGTATGCGTGGGGCCTGCAGTAGACCCCGATTGCAGGAAAATGCTTCGACGCTGTAGCCTTACAACTTACAACTGCCAAAGCGATTGCACATGTGTGGTACTGTGTTGGAGGACGACAGTGGTATGGCCCCATGTTTCGTGTTTGCACTGGGCTCTTGAAATGCCTTTGGCTAAGTTAACTCTGAGCCCTAAACCGTGTTGTATTGCCAGAGCCTTCACAGAAAGCGGGAGCAGGAACTGTCGTCATAGGATGAATAAGAGACACGAGTGAGGACCAGATGCATCTCAAGTGTTGAGGGTTTACCAGAAGGTCCTACATCCCTTAATTAGGAAAATCCTTCAATCATATGAGGGATCCTTGTGTAAACTTGGCTATATTCCCTGATTCAGGGACCTTAACCCTAAACCTTGATCCCTAAACAACGCAATCCCTAAACCCTATATTCCTTAATTCAGGGATACCCTAAACCTTAAACCCTCACTCCCAAACCCTACATGTTACTATTCCCTAAATCCTACATTCCCTGATGAAGGACCCTGAACCCTAAACCCTAAAACCCTAGACCCTAAACCCTAAATCCCTAAATCTCTCAACCCTAAAACCCTAAACCCTAAAACCTAAAACCCTAAACCCTAAAACCCTAAACCCAACTTTCTGGGTGCAGTATCGCCAGGGTTGCAGACATCCTGCCATGTCAAACACTAGCGCCGTTTAGGGTTTCGGGATTCAGGGTTTTAGGATTTAGGGTTTAGGGGTTTGAGGGTTTAGGGTTTAGGGGTTTAGGGTTTAGGGATTTTGGGTTTAGGGGTTTATGGTTTTAGGGCTAAGTCAAGGGCTTTTAGGGTTTAGGGTAGATGTGCGCTTGTAAATTTTCCTCGATCCCCAGTACGCATGTTCTTATACTTCCTTCAATTCAAAGGGTTCAAAGCCCTACAGTACGTCCTACAACCCAGATAGTCAGTTGTCCACCTATGTCGCCAGAAAGTCCAATATCCGTTACTAAGGGAAAATACATTAAATCGCACTAGGATCAGAAGTATGATCTAGGGTAGATTCCCTGATTAAGGGATATTGGATTTTTATGTCTTTTCCAACCCCCCAGACGATGATGGTTTGAAGGCTTTAAGTTAGGCTCCGATTACACCCTAAACCCAAACCCTAAACCCTGAACCCTAAAACCTAAACCTCAGCCCAATCCTAAAACCCTAAACCCTAAATCTTAAACCCTAAACCCTAAGCATACGGCCATGTCAACGGTCCATGACACCTCTACTCCCAGTTACCCAAATCCAGGTACTGGGACCCTGTGGATACCAGCAGTCCCCTAGGGCTCCAGTTCCCTAAGACATACAAAAAATCCCTTCGGGATTCAGGTTTAGAGGTTAAGGGGCTTAGGGACTTAGGAATTTAGATGTTGAAGGTTTAGGGATTAGGGTTTAGGGTTTGGGGCTGCAGGTACCTAAATAATAGGTTCTGGGTTCTAGATACCCTTTAGCTATACAGCGCAGTAACCTGCTACTTAGGTAATTGAAATCCCTGGGGAATTTCTACAATCTACTTATAAGTGTAATTACATGTTATGAACCCCCTGTGTCACCCAGAGCGGCTGAGTGGGTTATAAGTCCGATGATAACTCGGTTGTGGCTACCCTGAAAGCTTTAATCCGAAACGCTCCACCCTAATCCCAAGATGTAGTGGCACAACCCTAAACCCTAGACCCTAAATCCTAAACCCTAAACCCTAAACCCATATCCAGTTGTTGGGTTCTTGGACCCAGGGACACACAGCTCATGCAGTGGTGCATCTGGTTCGTATCCCAGAGGGTCCAGATTCCTATGTAGTACATACTCAGACTCTCCAGTACACGGTTTAGGGTTTAGGGTGTAGGCTTTAGTGTGTAGGGTTTAGGGTGTAGGGACGGATTTGGGTCCCAAGAACTTACTCTACGGGTATCTGTACCCTGTGGGTATAAGCATTTTACGAAGCGACGAATTCGCGAGAGCGCCCTGAATTCATACACTTCGCCAGGATACTTCTCTCGCAGCTCCAGGGCTCAGGGTTTAGGGTTTAGGGGTTCCTAAACCCCAAAAGTATGTAAAATAATAGCTCTAAACCCAGAATAATGGCCATTAAGACCACTATTTTACATACTTTTGGGGTCCAGGTTTAGCTTATTGGTGCACGGGTTTTGAGGCTAAGAGCTTCTAGGGAGCTCAAAATCGCAGGTTGGGCTTGTTCCAGGATGGCTGGACGTTCGTAGCTCGCGTTGTTTGGGCTGTAGGTCACGAAGATTTTGAAGGGACCCATGTGCATGAAGCAGACATACAAACTTTGCTTTCCATGACCTTGACCTTGTCACCTGCTACTTGCACACCCTGAATCCCAGAGCCGAACCCCTAGACCCTAAAGCAGATTATGGGTGCTTACTGCTGCTACTATTCCTTTGACATTTGTTGACTTTTCCTATTGCTAGTAGTACTACTAGCTTTTTGCTAGTATGATGCAGGCAGACTATAAGCAGCGAACTGCTGGAGATAAGGGTTGTAGCAGTCGTCTGCACGACACGCCGCACATGAGGTCTAGTCCAAACTGCTTAAGGGCTGTTATATCGGCCTCTATACAGTGGACTGCTATGTGGTTTATTCAGGGGGATACTAGGAGTTTAAAGTATGGCACAGATGATGGCCATCCTGCAATAGCATCAGACGTTAGCAGCCTCACAGCACTGACCAGCTGCCGGATGCCTAGCGTTTAGGGTTCAGGGCGTCTTCATTTTAGGCACCCTGTCGGGACTCCAACCTATCGTGCTAAGGGTGCTGTACTCTGCGTTTGAGCTCTTCAGAAGCTATCTCCAATGGTCCAAGTGCCCAGTTACGATACACTCCACACAGAACCTGGACCAGAATTACTGGTACCAAAGCCCTATAAGTACCCTATTTTTGGGTACTTGGACCCGTAGGGAAAGATACTGTTGGTCCGTTTACCTCGAGCCGACTTGAAATGCTAGATTTCAGCAATCTCAATCCACAGAAAACCATGGGCTTAGAGTTTAGGGTTAAAACAGGCACCTACTTTGGGAATATACCTACAACCATACGAGCCATTGTCTAAACTCCTAGTATCCCCCTTAATGACCCCTATAGTAGTCCCCTATATAATCCCCTATATGTCCCCCTTTGAGGAGTTTAGCCTATAGCTCATATGAGGGATCCTAGTATAATGAAAGGTATATTCCCCAATGAAGAGGTCGTGGGTTTGCTGGGTAAGTCCTACGAATGATCCAAATACGATTTAAGAACTGTTCCTTCGTTAAGCTTACTGGTTCCTAGTAGGGAAGAAGGGAATGTAATGGGTTTAGGGTTTAGGGTTTAGGGTTCCCCATATCATATATTCCCTTTTTCCCTGCTTAGAGCCCGTAAGTTAGTTGAGGGATTTTGCAAGTCTTGGGGCCCATCATGCAGATGAACGGCACAAGCAGTCCTAGCTAGGGGGGGAGGTTTAGGGTTGAGGGTTTAGGATTTAGGGTTGAGGGCTTGGAGTTGAGGATTTAGGGTTCAGGGTTTAGACCCCAAACCCCTAAACCCAAAACCCCAAAACCCTAAACCCTAAACCCCTACACCCTAAACCCCTACACCCTAAACCCCTAAACCCCAAACCCCTAAGCCCTAAACCCCCAGGGCTAGGAGTGACTGCTTGGTCGATGGCAGGATACAGAAGCTTCAAGCTGCATCTCTTGAAGAATGTCACCCAATCTGCACGTCACGATCGTCAAAGCCTCTGTCTGTCTGCTGCACAAGCGCTGCAAGAAAAAGGATAATTTCTAGGGCCCAAATATAAACTTCCCCTAAGTCCGAACGACAACCCTAAAACCCAACCCTAACACCTAAACCCTAAAACCTGAACCCTTACCCTAAACGTTGCAAAAGGAGTTTCTGTTTCTCAGCGGAGAAGTATCCTGGCCGGCGCATTCGGCCCGATCTGGGCAGGCCCAATCAGGGCAAGGTAGTCACAGTTGGGCGGAGGGCCACATCTGAAAAACGCGGTTTAGGGTTTAGGGTTCTTCACTACAGAAGCCCCGTATCAAACAAAGGACTAAAATCACCACAAGACCGTGCCTCCTGCGTCTGATTTAGGATTGCAGATACCCCATGAAGCTCGTCGTGACAGACGTAGCTGGATGACGGGTATCCAACCCTAGTTTCACTGACCTCAGAATTGGATGATAATTTGAAACCGCACCCCGAATCCTAAACCGTAAACCCTAAACCTATACCTCTATTAAAGCGTTTGGTATGAACCCTCTCTCTCTCTCTCTCCCCCCTAAACCCTGAACCCTAATCCCAAAACCGCACCTCTTCTGTGATCGGCCCTCTCGCTGCAAAACTCGGCTGGCTTCAGGCCCATAATCGATAGTCCTCGACTTGGGTCTAAAGCCCTGCTTAGGGTGTAGTAACTGGTTCCCCTTGAAGGGATATATAGGGTTAGGGTTTAGGGCTTAAGGTTTAGGGCTTAGGGTTTAGGATCTAGGGTTTAGGGCCTTAAAAGTCCAAGTACCTAAGGGTTTGGTACCAGTGACTGTAAACCAAGTTTTCGGAGAGTATGTGACTATTGGGTACTTGGACGCCTTATAATTATGAGGGAAGGCTTGGGGTAGGGGATCAAAATACGCCAAAGCAGATGTTGTTCAGGGTTTAGACAGCTATAGGGGCACATATTATTCAGGGTTCAGGGTTGTGGGGGCTCATTGGCTTAATAAAGGGATAGCAGGGGTTATCAATAAACCCTAAACCCTAAACCCTAAAGCCTAAACCCTAAATCCTAAACCCTAAACCCTAAACCCTGTTTTTAGGGGTTATATGCATGCTTGCTGAGTTTTCCCTGACCTTCCAGGAGGCAACAAAGCTAGGTTTAGGGTTTAGGGTTTAGACCCTAGGCCCCAAAACCCGCAATCTGAGAATTTTTTTGGGGCACCTGAAGTCTTTTTTGGGAGGGTAATGGCAAGCACATAGGTATACATCACCCCCAATTAGCTGTCAAAATAAATCTCCATGCGCTTTCAACGCCCCTTTTAAGCAGGCCTAAACCCATAAACCATAAACCTGCTCCAAGCTCGAGGGAAAAACATATCTTTCACCGTTTAGGGTTTAGAGGGTTAGGGTTTTTGGTATAGGGGTTTCGGGTTTAGGGGTTGAGGGTTTAGGAGTTTAGGGTTGAGGGGTTTAGGATTTAGGGGTTTCGGGTTTAGGGGTTTCGGGCTTAGGGTTTAGGGTTTAGGGTTGAGGGGTTTAGGGTTTAGGGACACCAGACAAGTGGAGTAAACCTTCAGACAGCTAAGCACGAGTCCTACTTGAAGGGGTTCAGGGTTTAGGTTTTAAGGTTTAGGTCATGGGACCTGGCCGCTACTTCATAACGGGTGCTACAACCTTACTGATTTTCGGTTTTGTTTTAGCCCGCGTTAACTTGACTTATGTAGGTTAGCCCTAAGCCCTAGACCCTATAAATCCCCGCAACTATAAGTAAAGACTCCGGCTGGAAGTAGCTACTGAGTCCCAAGAAGCTTCAAGTAAGAAGCAGCGAAAGTGCTCCGCAAAAGGTCATGCCCATGACGACCGGGGGGAAATTGGTCAAAGACGTCGAAATAGCTCCATAATCGAGAGCCCAGCGGAAAATAACATAAGCTAAGCAATTTCGCAACTGCTAAAAAATCCCAAACCCCAAATCCTAAACTCTAAGAAAAGTAAACCCTGAGCAAGCAGAGCCTCCAAAGCGCAGCTGAGATGCGATGCTCGAAGAGTCATCGGCAAAAAGTCCACTGGGCCGGGGTTGCGGAAATTTCATGTGGGTAGTTTTCACACGGTTTAGGGTTTAGGGGCCTTGCATGGCCGTTGTAGACCCCAGGCCCCCTTTGGGGTACCCACCTCTTCTGTGCGGGCCCCCCTGGTCACCCAGAAAGTCCAACAACCATCAATTAGGGAATATACCCTGAATGATACTAGGATCCCTGACATGAGTTAAGGTATAATCCCTAACTGAGGGATATTGGCATTTTCGAGTATGAGTGAAATTTGAAAACCCTAAGGGTCCAAGTACTTAATAATCATATACTTACCCAAAACCTGTACAATAATTAGTATTACCAAAATCCCAAACACCCAATTCTTGGGTACTTGGACCCTTAGGGAAAGGGTTGTAGCTGCAAGTTGCCCAAGTCGGCATTGCCTATAGACCACAGTACAGGTTGCATATAAACCTGGAGCCTCAAAATGAGAGGCCTCGTGGAGAGTTAACAGGAGGCCCGGAGCTCTAAACCCTAGACCCCCAAACCCTAAACCCGAAACCCTAAAACCTGAACCCTAAAGCCTAAACCCCCAAACCCGAAACCCTAATACCTAAACCCTAAACCAGGTACCCAAACTTCAGGGTTCAGATACCAGGAACCCTTCAGATGATTGTATTTCAGACCTCAAACCTCCATTTTTTGGCTACTACTTGGACACTTCAAATCCTGATGAAGACCCGTGATTAATAAACCCCCTCCCCTTAACAGGATTATAATAGGGGTCCTATTTTTAAGGCCTTAAAAGGAGGGAGTTTTATAATCAGGGGTCTACATTAATCCCGAAATTCTAAACTCCAACCTTAGACCGCAGAGCCAGGTCAGAGGTCTTAAGTTGTTAGCCACATAAACTACGCGCTGAACCCGCTAGACCGCTAGCCCGCATGTGCAAGTATAGACGAAGCTCCTGAAAGGGGGGTTGCAGGAAGCTGACCAAGCAAGCTGCAACAGCTTCTCAAGCGTCATGGCAAGCAGGATGTAAGGCCGAATGCATTCAACTGCGGATTGGTATCTGCAGTCACTGTCAGTTGGCATGGGTGCATCTATCACACTAGGATACGAATTTGCTTACTCACTAGCAACTGTTGCATTAAGTCTAGGTGCATGTAAGGCTAAGGTTGCACAAGAGACTGCCATTTCCGGCAGAGACCCGGCTGCGCAGACCTGAAGCCCCCAAATCCCTAAACCCCAACTCCCGTAGAGTTTAGGTTTACTGGGTGTAGAACCCTAAAATAAGTAATCATATACTCCCACAAAACCTGTACTATAGCCACTATTACCCAAATCCCAAGCACCCAATTATTGGGTACATGGACCCTTAGGGGAAGCCCAACACCCTACCAACTTACAAAAAGCGGTGTGCCGCACGCCGGACGCTGGCAAACATGGCTCCGATGCGCGTGGTTCTTGGCCTTTCTGGCATGACCATGGGTGGGTTTTCGGGTTCAGGGTTTTAGGGTTTCAAGGTTTAGGCTTCACAGGGCTTATTGCTTAGGGGTTTAGGGTTTGAAGTTCAGGGAGTTAGGGAGTTTAGCTTCATGTGTGTACCTAGACCCCAGAAAGTAATTACCTTCTACAGAGCCCAAATGTATAGGACCTACACGGATCCTATCTAAGGGTAGTGGGGGGTTCCTCATAGGGTGCGAGATTTATGGATAGGAGGTAAGTTGATTCTGTCAAGAGAGGCATAACGTTAGAATGCGCTTCAAGAAACGCGCAGAATTGGAGAATCAAGGTGGGCAGGCCACCTGCGGGAGATGTGGGACCAGCTGACGGAATTCCCAAGAAAGTCCAATATCCCTGAATTAGGGTTTTTAGACTAGGCTTTAGGGTTTAGAGTTTAGGAGGGTTTAGGATTCAGGGTTGAGGGTACCTAATCCTAAACCCTAAACCTTCAACCATATCTACTTAAGGGGGACTATAGGCTGTAGGATGGAAGGTCAAAGATATTTAAAAAAAAACCGTACTGCTCCATGGCTTGAGGTTTCCCAAAATTAGGACTTACGGTTTTACCCAGAGGTTTTAGGGGTCATACAGGGGGTACATTGGGATAATGGAAAAGAAATGGAAACTACGATGAAAGGGTTTAGGGTTTAGGGTTCGAGGTTCCCAAAATTAGGGGGACCTTAAAAGGGGTTATATGGGGGTCATTTTGTAAGTAGAATTTAGGGTTTAGGGGCTATAGGGGGTCATATAGGGGTTATGCAGTTTATAGGGTTATATGTGGGGTCTAGGGTTTCCCAAAATTAGGGGTACTTGTTTGGTGCCTCCCAATAATGAGGATTATAGTATTTTGGGGTTTATATTGGGGTACCTCTATTTTAGGGAAACTACCAAATGCTGAAAAGCCAGCGGTGTATATTGGGTCAGTCATTCTGCCTTACAGAATCTGCCCTTATAGAGGTCTTTATGAGGCTATTATAACTCCTTTTAACTATTGTGGTAGCAGTTACTGTGAGGGGGAATGACCTTACTTGGAGGGTCATGGGGACTTAGTAAGGGGAATGACCTTACTTGGAGGGTCATGGGGACTTCGTAAGTAAGTTAACAACCCTATAACCCAGAAAGTAACCCTAGTTATCCCGATTAAGAACCTACTTACTAAGTCCCCGTGACCCTGAACCCTAAACCCTCCATCCTAAACCCTAAATCTTCAACCCTAAACCCTAAACCCTCCATCCTAAACCCTAAATCTTCAACCCTAAACCCTAAACCCTCCTTCCTAAACCCTAAATCTTCAACCCTAAACCCTAAACCCTCCATCCTAAACCCTAAATCTTCAACCCTAAACCCTAAACCCTCCATCCTAAACCCTAAATCTTCAACCCTAAAC
>CAJNIZ010045127.1:28010-49717 GCA_905231905.1 Symbiodinium pilosum | reverse complement strand
TCTAAATGCATATTGGGGTCTAGCCACAGAACGGTAGCTAAAACTCCTCGTATCTCGCAAAAGTGCTCTTGTCATAATCCACCGCAAATCCCAATTACGTGTACCCAAAACGCGAAACCCATCATTGTATATATTGTAAGCCATAGTATATATTAGTGTCTGTAGAGGTTACTCAGCTTCATCCACGCATGTGGGGGGTTTTCCAGGCGCTTCCAGGCCGTTCCAGGGGGCTCCAGGGGCCTCCAGAGGCTTCCAGGCCTCCAGAAACCCTCCGTTTTGAACGAAAAATCGCTTTCATGCGGATGGTCAGGCTGGACTAGGCCACCCACCATGGCGGGGGCGGGGGGTGGGGTTGGCCACGAAGCGTTTTAAGGCATTCACGGCCTAGGCCGCCCACCTGTCTGTCGCAAAGGTCTTTATCTAGCCCCAACCACGGTTGTGGTAGCGCCCACGTCAGAGGCGTTCTCTTGCCTGGTTGCTTTAAAAGGTATTTACCTAAACCCCAAGACTCTGCGGGTCGCTGGCTGGTTTTTCCACCTCCCAAAACCTCCAAGGGCCTCCTAGGGCCTCTAGGGCCTTCGGGCTTGCAGGGTTTTTCCAAATCTTCCCACTTTTTCAAAGCGCTTTCAGCAAGGCCTTTCAAGGCCTCCCAGGCCTTGACCGGCCAGGTCAGGGCCTGCCAGAGCTTCAAAACCTTTGACCATCCTCCAGGGCGCCGGCAAGAAGGTTTGAGATCCTTTCATTAACGAAAACACCAAATGAAATTTTTGTTGTTGACCAAGATGGACCTAACTGAGTTCAGGTCTAAACCCTAGAAAGAGTAGGTTTGGGTGGCTTGGCCGCCTCACACGGCGTTGGGTGATTGTTTTAGATGGGCACTCTACAGTCAGGCCATGGCAGCACCTTGCATGCAGCCATGCACTTGAAAAGTCCTCAAAACCTGATCATCAATGCCTGCACGGTAACTGACAGCAAGCCCTAAACCCTAAACCGCCCACCTTGCCGCGGGCTACTGGTTCCTAGGCGCCCCCTATTCCCTGAACAGCCAAGTCCTCAGGCTTCAAAAAGCCCAGTTTGGGAGATGCGTCCAGGGGTTTAGGGTTTATAGGGCTGAGGAACATTTAAAAACTTTGGGGCCCAATGTAGGTGTCATTCAGGGATTTAGGGCTTATCAAAGATACTTATAGATACTTATAGATTTTGGAGACCAGTGATAGGTAGCATTGAAGCCCTAAACCCATAGACTTGGAGCCCTAGGGAAACTCAAATAGGCACGGGTTGAGCTTGGAGTGTTAGGACTTTGAGGGTTGAGGCTCTGGGGTGTGTAGGGTGCAGGGTTCAGGGCATGCTTGCGCGCCTTAGATGCCTTATAGAGCTTAGAAATGCGGGCTTCGCGGTTCAATTCCTTTTGAAGTACGAAGACTTTCGTGTTTTGTGGGGTCCAGTCTATGAGAGTCGTCAATAGAAGCAACTTAGCTGTTAAACCTCCTGTAAGCGGTTTAGGGTGTCGGGTTTAGGGTCTAGGGGTTGGGGGTTAAGCGTCTTCTTCCACCCAGAACTCCCAAAAAGCCTCATTTAAGGAATGTCCTCCACTTCATAATTAATAAGGATGATTCTGCGGCGTCTATGGCCTGTAAACCTTAAACCCTAAAGAGGCAAGCTTCAAACCTTAAGTCCTAGGCCAGAACCCCTAAGAGCCTACAAGATGCAGTTATCATATACTCCTGCAATGCCGAAAAAGTTTAGGGCTTCGGATACAGGGTTTAGGATTCAGGGTTAAGGGTTTTGGAGATAATGTCTAAGGTTCAGGGTTGCTAAACGAATCGCAAAGCATGTGAAGGACTGTCGTATGTTTCAAGCTTGCATGAGAGCAGCCACTGCCAGGACTCCCAAAGACATTTGACTGCTTTTTCTCTGAGGCAGGAGCAATGCGCTTGACCCAACCCTAGATCCTAAACCCTAAACCCTAAGCTTAACCCTAAACCCTAATGTTTAAGGCTTCGTGTTGACATTATCTAACGTAATTCCCCAAGAGACTATGGCGACATCTCTAGGCCCTCCAACTACCGTCTATTCAGGCCTAAGTAGGTACCGTATAAGGCCAAGTAAGGTTAGTGGGAGGGACCTGGTGCATGAACATTTCCCTTCACCTCCAACCACACCCAAGCAGGTTTCGCCAAAGGCCCGCGATCCAAAGCAAGGTAGGGTGAGGCTCTTGAAAGCTCTGCGTGTAAAAGCTGTGCGCTAAACCCTAAACCTGAAACCCTTAAACCCTCAAACCCATTAATAATGGGTTTGAATAAGAATTCCGGACTTGAGATGACGTACTTTTTTGAGCATGGGATCCAAGTACAAAACCCTCAACCGCTTAGGGTTTAGGGTAATCAACTAAGCACTAAACACCCTAAACCCTAAGGTCCCCAATACTCGAATCTAAATGTTTTGCGGTACCTTTTATGCCAAGAGTTCGTTGCACCTGGTTCAGGGTTTAAGACTATGTAAGGTGGTTATGGTGTCTAGGATTTAGGGTAATTCACGGGTATTGTTGTTGTGATCCTGACCCCAACTGAAACCCAAACCCTAGACCCTCAACCCTACATACTCAAACCCAAACCCTTCGGCGCTAGTCCGGTAATCTAAAGCGCAATGTCCCTTAACTAGAGAATAACTATGCCTGAAATCATATTAGGGATTCCTAGTATCATTCAGGATATATCCCCTAAGTCTAGGGACTCAAGTAAGGTTGGGGGGACATACAGGGGGATCCATAGGGTATGGGTCCCAGGAATATATTAGAACTGTAGTCCAGAGGTCATATAAGTCAAGGTGTGTGTTTCATGACGAGCCCATTTAGGTGGATTAGGTCTAGGTCACGCCTGTGATCCATGCATCCTGAAATCCCGTAAGCCGAAAACCCCTAAGTAAACGCCTTTGTTTTCAAACCAGCAAACTCACCCAGTTCTTCCCTCAAACCATGTCAGGACTCTTCGAATATTTCAGCTTTTTTTTTGGGGGGGGTGGATAGTGTTGGACGTTGTGAACACTATTCCTAAACCCTAAACCCTAAACTCTACGCAAGTAGCCGCGAGGCTTCAATCATGGCTATCAAGGCGGCACTGTTCAATGACGCCGCAGCCTGACTCCAATTATGAGGAACTGCCTAGACCCTAAGGGTCCATGTACCCAATAATTAGGTCCCCTTTAAAGGGGCTATATAGGGTTTAGGGTCCATGTACCCAATAATTAGGTACTTGGGTTTTGGGTGATAGTAATTATGGTATAAGTTTTGGGGTAAGTATATGATTATTGGGTACTCGGACCTTTAGGGAGAGTGGCCTAGTCCATAAACCATAAACCCTAAACCCTAAACCCTAAACCCCTAAACCCTAAGCCCTAAACCCTGAACCCTAAAAACCCTAAAACCCTAAACAAGATACGCCAAGCTTACGGACCACATCCTTGATGTGGGTGCGCAGGTTACGCCAAGCAGGGCTGAAGAGTGTGGATTGAGTTCAGGATTAGGGGTTTAGGGTTTAGGGTCAGGGTTTAGAGTGTGAATTAGGTTCAGGATTAGGGATCCCGGTCTCAAAGGACAGGGATTGGGTACAGCATCAAAAACTGCAGCCTCAATAGTCTAAATCCTCAGGCCTA
Organism: Symbiodinium pilosum; assembly: GCA_905231905.1. Classification (NCBI taxonomy): domain Eukaryota; class Dinophyceae; order Suessiales; family Symbiodiniaceae; genus Symbiodinium; species Symbiodinium pilosum. The sequence continues at coordinate 46,066 of CAJNIZ010045127.1, read as the reverse complement.
AAGCCAAAACCCTAAACCCTAAACCCTAAACCCTGTCATTTAGGCCCCTGGATCTTTAGGGACCATGGAGCTTGAAGTTTCAACTTTGCCCCTTGACAAGCTTTAGTAGATGAGGGGAAAAGGTCTTCAATAAGCAGCTACTCGTAGGGACCCGTAAATCACTACATCCTTAACATGCAACCCTAAACCCTCAACCCTCAAACCCCCTGAACTGTTGTATGCTACATGTGGGAGCGGGGGGAGGGGTTTGACGTCTATTGCCAGCTCTACGGGATGGTCGTTGAATTACATTGTACACCTGTATGTGCATGTACACCTCGACCGACCATATATGTTGAGATTGAACACGGTCATTTTGAACATTTCAAGGTTCACGAGACTTAGTACTTGCAGCAGCCCAGAAACCCCAACATCCCTCTATTAGAGAATAAACCTCAAATCATATTCGGCATCCTGGTATCCTTTGGTATATTCCCTAAACCCTGAACCCGACCAGCAAGCCCAATAGGGATCCTAGTATCATTTAAGACACATTCCCTAACGAAACCCTAAACCCTAAACCCTAAACATGGATATTTGACTTTCTGGGTGACCAGTGTTTCAATCATGTGAATGGGGTTAAGAGCTTTAGGGCTTTTGGGTTTAGGGTTTATGGCTTAGGGTTTGGGTTTGGGTTTAGGGTTTTAGGGGTTTAGGGTTTAGGGGTTTCGGGTTTAGGGTTTAGGTTTTAGGATTTAGGTTTGGAATTATCCAGGCCCCTGGAGTAGTGGGCTTCCAGGCTTCCATGGGCACTAGCAACCTTACCCAGACCTTGGAAAAAGGTGGCTATGCTAGAAACTTAGGTATATAGCGAATTGCAAAATTCAAGTGACAGTTAAGTTGCAACCAGCTGACCCCCCAAGGTTCCCCCTTGATTAACTTTAGTTAAGCCTAATTATCCCGAACTAACCTTAACTAAGGGGAAACCTAAAGGGGTAGTTTAGAGGGGAGCAGTAAGGGAACCCATGAATATGTTTTAGATGACTATTGTTTCGTCATATCCTACACCCTACGCCCCAAACCTTTACTTTTAAAATCTTGCATGACGTGAAGGCCCTACAAGCCTATGAGTCCCAGTAGCTTAGGGGCCCTGAGACCCTTTACCCTCAACCCCAAACCCTAAACCCTGAACCTTAAACCCTAAACCCTAAACCCTAAACCCCAAACCCTAAACCCTAAACCCTAAACCCTAAACCCCAAGCCCCAAACCGTCCTTCTGAGGAGACCTTTCACAAGATCGTGAACTCCCGGAAACCTGCTCAAGCAAAGTCGTTGGGACGCCAGGTCGGCTCATCCTTTTGCCCAGTTTGGGTTTGGGGTCTGTGGGTTTACCTTTTAGGGTTTAGGGTTAAGATTTTGGGGCTTGGGTTTAGGGTTTAAGGCTTAGGGATTTGGGTTAACGTGATCGGGTTGAGGGTTAATGGGGATTAGGGGTTAGGGGTTAGGGACTTGGGTTTGGGGTTAGGGGTTCAGGGCTTTTGGGTTTGGGTTCTGGGTGAGGAGTCGAGTATGTGTAGCATTTGCATGCGCATAAACATATGTATATATGTATAGACATGTGTAAGGATGCCTCCCAGTTTGCATGGCGTCGCCAACAGTTGCCACAGCTGTCAGGGAGTAGGGAGCATGTCAGCGTATAGGTTTTTCTTTACATGTCAAGATGAATTTCTGATTGCCGAAATCTAAGTGAATACAGCTCCATTGCTAAACTGTCCTACATGCTTCTATGACCTACAAAGGTCCAAGTATCGCTGTTCTACATACTTGGGCCCCAGTGGGTTCCCATAAACATGATTTTGGCTTGTGTGTGTATCTTGTTTGGAGGCTGCCATGGACTTTGTTGCACCTTTCATGTTACTAAGGGGGTTAGGCAACCTACTCATAAAGGGTTCCAATGCGGCTACTAAGGGCCTCGTTCAACCCTGAACTGCGTCTCGCTTTAGGTTTTAGGGTTTAGGACATAATGCCTATCTCTTGGGGCGGTCAAAAGAACTGGGACCATACCAGGTGAAGAACTTCAACGACGCGGTGTGGCAGAAGCATTTGGTTCCTTGGCAAGGATTACTCAGAAGGTCCACGTACCCAATGTTTGGGTACTTAATGTTTGTGGTAACACCATTTTGTTTGGATATAGGGTGTTTTGGGGAGTACATCCTACACCCGAGCCCTAAGGTTGCAAGTGCCCAATAATCATATACTGACCCAAAACCTCTAATGTCCCTTGGGTTCCTACCAACCCCCCACCCCCCCCCCCGTTTTCTAACTTCCTAAAGTACCCCCTAAATCCTAAACACTAAATCCCTATAACCCCTCCAAACGGGCAACACACCGGCAACCATGACTTGTGCCATGGGCATGTTAGCGCCCTGGTTTGAAAGGGATACCGCGGATATATTGGGGCTATATGGGAGTTATGTAGGGATGCAAAGGGTTAGGGGGTTAGGGGTTTAGGGCTTATAGCTTAGTTCAGCGCTCATAAATCTTTTTCAAGCAGGCCTGTTCCTAATTCTGCCCTCATCCTATTAGGGTTTAGGGCTCGGGGAAGCTTACACTTCTTCATACGTCTCATCCTACATGTCGTCGCATATCCTTATACCCTCTACCCTGGCACCGCAACCGCCAACTCTGGAATCCTCAGACCCTGTGTGCTAAACCGCGAGCCTCAAACCCCAAGAACCGAGGCCCTAAGCTGCAAAGAGCCACGCGGTTTAGGGGTTTAGGGTTTTAGGGTTTAGGGTTTTAGGTTTAGGGTTTAGGGCCGGGTTTTAGGGCTTAGGGCTTAGGGTTTAGAAAAGAATTCCTTACAGGCTTCTGGGTGAGCTACGCAAGCACAATAATGTAGAAGCCAAAGTCAGTACCAAAACTACGGATCCAGGTTCCTTGTAGAAGTATACTATAAAGTACCTCAAATACACCTGAAAATGATGTGGGTTGTTCTGAAAATTAGAGGCTCTTTCTGGTGACAGATCATATTACAGCACCTATTATTTAGGGGTACCACAGTGGGACCCTAATTTTTTGGAACTACCCACATGCATGTTGAGATAGTCCCCTTGGAGTATGGCCCCAGGCTTTCCTCCAGCGCAAGGTCGTACGAAACTTTTAAACGTTTAGGGCTTAGGGTCAAAGCTACCATGCCTCTAAGCCACGCGGTTAAGGTTTTGGGTTTAAGGTTTAAGGTTTAGGGTTTAAGGTTTAAGGTTTAGGGTGTAGGGTCCAGGGTTTAGGGTTATCCTACATGTTGACAGCTCGGGCAGTACCTAGACCCTTAAAGTCCGTACTTAGAAGATACCAGACATTGAGTTAGGTACCCTAAATTGGGTAGAGCTTCAGGGTTTCTTACCATAGGTAAGGTTAACCCTAAACCTGTAAAGTCCTAAAAAATCGCATCACTTTAACCCGGTCTTCATCACTTAAAAATCTAGCTGAAGCCCTGCAACATGACACCTCATTGTTGTGTAGGGTCTATTGTTGAGGGTTCCGGGTCTAAGGTTTAGGGTTCAGGGTTTAGTGTTTAGGGAACAGTTTTACCTGCTCATTTCAGGTTTAGTTTAGGTTTAGGGTTTACAGCGCTGTACTCTACAGCTCCCTGGATCTCGTGCGTTGTTCTGCTACAGCCTGGAAAGGAATGTCTAGCAATTTCGTCCTATCCCAAAAGCTACCGAAGTAGAACCTGCACCCTGAACCCTAAACCTTAACCTTAGGTTCAGGGTTTAGGGCTTTCTAAGGCCTTTGGGGCCTCTTAAGTACCGAAGTGTTTGCCAAGGAGGAGACAGCCTATGAGGTTGTCCTTCAGAAGTTCAGCCCCTCGGTTAAGCGTTCAGGTTTAGGGTTTAGGGTTCAGGGTTATAGGATTATATAGGGATAATGGAAAAGAAAATGGAAAGTACTATAGTGGGACTTATGTAGGGTTTAGGGTTCAGAGTTTCCGGCTTAAGGTTTAGGACCTTGGGTTTTACCATTTAGGGTTTATAAGGCTTAAGTTTAGGGGTTATGGTTTTAGGGTGTAGGGTTTCAAGGTTTAGGGTTCAGGAGTGTGGGTTTTAAGGTTCAGGGTTCAAGGGTGTAGAAGCTTGAACCCGAACCCTAAACCCTGAACCGCGGGGCTTTGGATTGATGTTGTTTCACTACTTTGCTAGGGTCATCGCTAAAAATGTTGTCAGTGTTCCTTATGCAAAGCCCGTAAGGTTTATAGTCCCCCTTGAGTAGATAGAATGTGGGGTATAATACGGAGATCTTAGCATATTTAGGGGGGGTTATATTTATGCGTCGCAAGACTCGGGCTGTCAATTTATCGGTTTGGGTGTTTTGAGTAATCCTCAAACCCTTTGGTCGCGTCTTAAGTTGACCCCAAATCGCTCTAAAATGAATGTTACGGACCTACCCGGAATCGTTGATTTTGAAGAAAAAGATTTTCGAATCGCCTTTAAAGTGAATGTGCTGACGGCGCCATTTCGGTCGCGCATACCTTTTTAAATCGCTTTTAAAGTAGCTTTCCGGGCCCTCCCGAAATCGTTGATTTTGAAGCAAAAGATCCTCGAATACATTAAATTGATCTTTCAGACCTCTCCCGTGACACTTTGGTCGCGCCCGAAGTCGACCACAAATCGCCTCAAAAACGAAACTTCCGGACCCCGCCGACCAAAATCGTTGACTAAAGAAAATCATTCGGATGCTTCGGCTACTGTGGCTACTATACGCGAACAATGGCCGTGGCCGGCGATGCGGTGGTGCAGTAGGCATGAATCCATCTCGCCTAGCTTGACGTTCCAGGAAACGCTGACGCCTGAGTGCTGTGAACCACATCGCTGCTTTCTGAGAAAAGCGTGCGCAGCTGCTGCGCTTGTCCGGCAACAACCCTAAACCCTGTCAGTTCATTGGCCTGGGTGTTTTGAGTAACCCTTAAACCCTGAACCCTTAGGGGTTTAACCCTTAGCACTGGAACCCTAAATCCTAAACCCCTAAACCCTCTAGCCTGAAACCCTTAAACCCTAAACCCTTAAATGGGGGCTTACGGCCCAGAAGTTGAAACAAGTTGAAGCGCCGTCCACACGCCGTTGTTGGCCTCCTCAAAAGACTAGACATGCCGTCGCCCGCATAATCGCGGTTTAGGATTAAGGGTTTAGGTTTGAGGGTTTAGGGTTGAGAGTTTAGGGTTCAGGGCTTCAGGGTTTAGGGTTTAGAGTTTAGGGTTTAAGGTTTCTACATTCCTTGCAGAGGGTAGTTCAGATAGATTTCTAAATCTATCTGATATACTGGCAATTATACAGGCGCCTACAGGGGTCAGCTGCATCCATTGGTAGAACCCTAAACTCTATCCTGAAATCCTGCACCAAAAACAATCCTAAACCCTAAATCTAACAACCCCAATTTCTTCACCCCAGGAAGAAGCCCCAAACCCGACAACCCTACACCGAATGCCCCAAACCGGAAATGCAGCTTTGTTTAAGCTGGGTTGCTGTTAGGGGAATTTCAATTACGTTGCGTTAATAAGGAAAGCCTATTATTCACACTATGCACCCATGCTACGGTAACTAAACCGAAGTTCCTTAACCGCAGCCCAGTTGCTGAAATCAATTGTATCATTCAGAGAGATCCGGTTTTCGGGCTTTGTCTCAGTGAGGGGAAGTGTTCCAACCCTGCACCCTCAATCGTAAACCAAAGCCCTATGAGTGGTTGCCTGATGTGGTCGCTCGGCTGTTTTGGGCAAACTCTGGAACATAAATGCGGGATACAGGGACGCTTATTCCTTTCCACAAACCCCAACCCTGAGGGTCCAAAGTAGATAATCACCATGTACTCCCTCAGACCTTAATAACGATTTATATTCTGAGACTCCCAAAATATATGATTATTGTCTGAGGGACCCTCAGGGTAAACCTTAGGCCTGAACCTTCGACCAAGGCTCTTGCGCGCGCTTGTCGCGGCTTCTCCTGCAGACGGGCGACAAAACGATCGTGGAGGCATCATGGGGCTCTCTATTCCACCTTGCAGGGGCCCCCGTGCCTCTCTGTACAGAGGTCGCGAATGTTCGTCCGAACATCTTTCGGACGCGAATCTCTACCGTTCGAAGTTCCTTGGGAGTTATGAATACTCGTAACACTGAGCGTGGCAAAGTTTATAGCAAAGCTTATTCTTCTCTTACTGCTAGACCGAACCCTAAACCCTAAATCCGTTTGTCTTAGTTTACTTAAAACCCCTATACACCCCAAACCCCAAGTCCTTTTTTCTTTCACTGCTAGACAAAACCCTAAACCCTAAATCCGTTTTTTTTCTTGCTGCTGCTACCTAAGCCCTCAAAATATGTAAAGTAATAGCCCTAAACCCATAACAACAGCCATAAAGGCAATTATTTTACTTATTGTTGGGGGTCCAGGTAGACAATACTTCCAGATCGGGCCTTTACGATCTTTTCAGCACGGCCGATCCCAAAGGATGGTGTATCTCTGTATCTATGTGAGCTATAGCCTAAACTCCTCTAAAATGCAAATGCCTACATTGCCCCCAAGGTCTATGAATATAAGCTGCATTGCGATTCCCTTTCATTTTCACCTGGGGGCTCCTATGTACTTCCTTTTTGGATTGCCTGTGTTTTGGTAAGGGACTATAATATTCCAACCCAAAAGGAACTACATCGACTACATAGAAGCTGTAGTAGTCCAAATTCCTAGCATCCCCCTTCATCACCCCTCTAGTCTAATAGTCCCCTATATTATCCTTTTTACGAGAGCTTTTGAGTTTCAACTATAGCTCAGAGGAGGGTCTAGGGATGCCAAAAGTGGGTTTAGGGATTTCGGGTTTAGGGGACGATAGACTAAGTTCAGACAGCGCGTCGCCATCACTACGGTGGATATTACAAATCCTGCATGGCCCTTCTAGAGCGGAAATCATGGTATTAAAGTATAGTAAACCCCCTAAACCCTACACCCTTAACCCTAAATCCTTCAACACCAACTCCTGCACCCTTGAACCCCCAATTAAACCCTAAATCCTTAGACCCCAACCCGTACAACCTAAACCCCCAACCCGTACAGTACCAGGAGTTGAATGCAAAGGCTAGGCTTCCAGACTTGGCATCGATGTGCCCACGGCCTTAGTTGGCCGTGAAACTGCCCTGAACCCTAATTTCAAGAAGGTAACCCTTTAGGATTCAGGATTTAGGGTGTAGGGTCTAGGATTTGGGGGTTAGATTTAAGGGTCCGGAAGCATACAGATGTGAAGATCATCCCGAACAAAGCTCTCCCAGAATCACATTTAGTCCCTTAACATCCCCAGGAGGCCCTGAGGCCCCCCTTGCCGGAGAAACTCCGAAATCCCAAGCAGCTGAATTTGATAAGCCCCGAGTAGCCTCAAACCCCTAGATCTTATAAACCGGAAATCCTCAACTACTCTAAAACCCACATTCCTGAACGCTAAAACCCCAAACCCTTAAACTCTCAACCCCGAAACCCCGAGAGCCTAGATCCTAAACCCTAAAAGCTTAACCCTAAACCCTACACCCTTAACTGCCTGCAAGTCGAGCCCTGGAAGCCGACATGCATTCTGCGCCCTACACAGTGAACCTGACGACCCAAGCGGGTTTAGGGTTTGGCCTGTAGGGTTGGGGATTAAGGGTCCAGGGAAAAGAGTTTGGGGTTTAGGGACTAGGGCTTAGGGTTTGGGGTTAAGGGTTTGGGGTCAAGGGTTTAGGGATTAGGGTTTAGGGTTTGGCGTTTTGGGTTTAAGTGACCCGAATCCTTGGCAGTAATCCGCTCCCCTAACATGAAACCTCCACCCACCGAATGTCAAACACTTTGGTATGACATGATGTTGAACATACTGATTATATGCTAAGATCCAGGAATGGTCAACATTGGAGGGGAGTTAATATTAGCTCTAAGCCCCTAGACCTGAATGTTACAGTAGCTTCCATTTCCGTTTACATGCCTCCATATAACCCAATGTAACCCTATGTAGCTTGCGTCAATCCCCCACCCAGTAATGGGTAGCACAAGGGACTATGACTATTGTAGGCATATTTGAACTAAGGCCTTATCATATCAACTCCATATGTAAGGGTTAATACTGTAGGGCGGATTGACCCAATGTGCAGCCCTAAGGGTCCAAGAACCCAATCATCATATACTTACCTAAGACCTGTACTACAGTCATTATTTCTCAAATCCCAAGTACCCAATTATTGGGTACTTGGACCTTTAGGGCCCTTAGCCCTAAACCCTCTAAACCCCCTAAACTTTAAGGCCTGAACCCTAATACGTAGCCTTACTTATGGAAATTGATTGATTTGCGAGGCAGCACCTGCTGATCGAATTTGGGGTGTCGGACTCGCACTTAGTGGCTCGGGCAGATGATATTGGGCTCAATAGGGTTTAGGGTTTCGGGTTAATTCCAATTCCCAGAAAGTCCCAGATCCTTTTTGGGTCAGTATATAAATATTAGGTACTTGGACCCTTAGGGAAGTTTGCTTCCAGGGCCTCAGTGCGGGGTTAGCCGTTCAGGTGTGCTTTGCTGTTCGCGGCTTTGGCGGCTAAACCCTAAACCCTAAACCTTAAAAGTCGAAGCTTCGGGTTTGAAGGGTAGGACGATGCTGTTCAAGGTCAGGGGTTGAATGTTGAAGGTGTACGGTTTAGGATTTGGGGTTTAGGGTTTAGGATTCAGGGTTTAGGGTTTTAGAGTAGTTTTCCTTGCCTCCTAAGCATCGGCATGTGGTGTCGCTCGGCCACGAACTAAAGCATTCACCCTTCTGATGCCTTAAAATTGCAATGACAGAGTGGTCCGGTACTTGGCGGTAATCTAGCTTTGAAGTACTAATTAACCCTAGCGCTCCAAATTGCCTAGGTAACAGTTATAGACTTACAGACATCAGGGCCATTGCAGGTATTGCACATAATTATGACCGACTATCCTTCTTTGGTTGATGGTATTGCTAAAGAGGATTCTAATCTTACTGTGTTCAACCACCTAAGATGCTACTCGAGTAGTCTTACACTTTTAGCAGCTTAACATGGCTCTTGCAGGGGGTGAATACTAAGGGGCGGGGGTTAATCAACTGTTGGATATTGGGATACCTTCTGGGAGTCAAAGTTGTTATTCAGCCCGGCATGAGGATATCTCTGTTGCGCTTGGCGGCATTTGAGAGATCTGGTAAAACATCAAAGCCCTGCCCCCAATCCCGATAGCCTGAAATGTGTCTCCCTTTCCCAAAACAGGAAATAATCGCTTCAGACTAATTTTATCACAACACCACCCCCAAAAAAAAAGTATTCCCCATAAGAAGCCTTATATACTGGGAAGTACATTCAATAATCGGGGTGAGGGGGTTAGTATTCTGACGGGGTTGAAGCGCAAACAAGAACTCGTCATCCCAGCCCCCCGAACGCATACCCGGTACCCCCACTGAGCCCAACGGATCCCAAGCACATATCCATATGGTACAAAGTAGGGCTTCCATGTTGTGGATTAGTAATATGGTCTGGCTTAGTATCCCCTATATAGGTACTTGGGATCGTCTGGTAAGCTGGACATAAGGCTTCCGGTTGCGACAGCAAGTCGCTGACAGGGAGTTTTCATTCCTGAAATATATTAAACTTCTCCAAGTATGAACTCCACGCAGGTACCTGTCTAATGCGGGAGTATGTCCTTCAAGGGGATGGTGGGGTGGTGCATATTCGGCGGGGAAACAGGTTTCAAGATGCGACTCCGCTTGGCATGCTGTATGATGCAAACAGAAGCTCTGTTGCTATGTGCAGTCTCGGGTAGGTTTCAAAAAATGTTCGATTTTCAGTTTCTATTACCCTTAATCCCTGTACAATCCTCAGAGAGCCATGAAACCCCATTTTTGAATGGCCCCCCAACCTACTCTAGTAGTGGGAACCGCCACAGGTGACCCAAGCGTCTACGACCGAAGGTTGTGGCAGGGTCGGAACATCCTCGGCTTCGCGCTGATGAAGGCAAGATATCGCTGACCTGCACAACCCAGAAAGCCCAATATTCCTCAATTAGGGAATCAACTTTGGATCATAGTATAGATCCGAGTATCATTTCGTGTATATTCCCTATAAGTAAGGGTTGAGGGTACCCAAAGGGTCCCAAGTACCCATATGGGGAATACTTAGGCAAACCATAAGGGGAATTACTACCACAGAAACCGTACTTTGTACCATATAGGTACTTTGGACCCTTTGGGGTATATTCCCTAGTTATTGTACTTTCTGGGCAGTCGGCCTTTGAATCTTGTGGGTGGGAGCTCGCCGTTAAAAGGTTTGTAGCAGACCGAAAAAAGTTGCTTCTCACCATAGTCCCCCTTAAGTAGATAGAATATGGGGTATATGGGGATTTTATTACAATGTACCCAAAGCCATATTCTATCTACTTAAGGGGGAGTATAAGTCCACATGTTTCTCTCCAGTGCTCGCTCGCTTCCAAAGCTTGATGCCCTGCAGAACTGGAAGACTGTCACGTTGCCCCCCTCGTGCTGTACTTCCCATCTTGGGCAATTTGTAGCTAGGATGACTGTGCACTCGATCTTTGCTTTGGATGCTTGTAGGACACACCCCGGCCTTTTTCCCGACAATGGAACTCCTGAAGCTGCAGCCCTAAGGCCTGTAGAGACACCTGAGTGATACCAGCTGTATAGTTGTAGAATAATAATATACTGCTCATATTGTAATAATAGAACAATATAGTCAGTAGTATACTAATACATCAGTATAGCCCTTCTTGCAGAGAGGTGCGGGATACTCTCCGCGGCGCTACCAGTGGAGCTAGCTCCACCAAAACTAGCGCCGCTAGCGCCGCGAGCACCGCCACCGTAGCAGACGACGCTGCTGTCGCAGAGGACGCAACCGAAGTAGTCGACGTCTCAAGTGCCTTGGGAGCATTTGGGGACTGCAGGGGTAATCGGCCCTAACCACTTGAGTCTCAGTCCCCACACAGACTGAAATCGACGCCCCATGTGCCAAACAAGTTGTCTGAAACTTACGGAAGTCATGCACAAAGAACCCTAAAACTACGACTACGACTGCTGATCCAAAACAAACCTTCAGGACACTGGCTACCCTAAAGCCTAGAACTTCCAAGAAAGCCAGATATCCCTTCATTGGGGAATATACCTTAAACTATATTAGGATCCCTGATATGATCTGAGGTATATTCCTTAATAATGGTGGTTTAGGATGAGGGTTTTGAGTTTCCAAGCACCCAATGGTTGAGGACCTCGGATTTGAGCAAGAGTAATTGTAACACAGATTTTAGGAGAATAAGTGTATGATTGTTGGGTACTTGGACCCTGAGATTTTAGTACAGTAAGTTCATGCACAGCTTGGCATCAAGCATGCGTAAACCCTAAACCTTATAATCCAATCATTTTAGGGGGTAAATGATTAGCAATATTGTGGTTCGAGAATTTCTTATGGTTCTGGTATAGTTATCGAGTGCCTCAAACAGACGTCAAATGACATTGGTAATGGTTTAAGCCCCTGCAGTACTGCGAAATTATACAGGTTTCAGGCTACCCTAAACCCTCAACCCTAGGTCGTAGGTGCTGGAAGATTTCCTCCATCCAGAACCCTAAACCCTGAACCACGTGTGCCAGTTTCGGCGTGAAGTCTCTCTGAGGTTCGGAGCCCGACCCTCGCAAGAAGCCTAGGCCAGGATGAGTTGTTGAGGGCTGATTGCCATTACTTACGGTGTGGGGGGGGGGGTGGCGGGGGGGTGGTGGATTTTTGAGCTTTAAATTTGAAGAAAACTTAGATGAAGGAAATTTGGAAGCCCTGAGCAATGGTAAGCTTACATGGGCTTGAGGGTTTAAGGGTTTAAATCCTAAACCCTAAACGCTTTGAGGGTTTAGGGTCCAGCAGGTTTGGACTTCATAGGGCCATGAGGATTGGACTAGTTCCCCTCCCGCCTGCTACCCCACACAGGGTCCCCTTATTTGTGGTAGGGTTTAGGGTTTAAAAATAAGGGTTTAGGGTTTAGGGCTTAAGGTTTAGGCATTAGGGATTAAAGCTATTTGCGGATGATTTGGGCAAGTTAAGACTTATTAAGGAACCTAGATGGATGGCATGGAGGGGGCACTGTAGTAGAGGAACTGCTTTTGGCTTCCTTTCATATAGGTATGCAGTTCAAGGGTCACGGTTTTAGGGTTACAGATCTAGTTGGAGGGGACATCTGGGCTTAGCCCTCTTTTTGGAGCCACCCTAACTGGCCTTACAAAGACTAATCCAAGACTAGTCCAATCGTAGGTATGGTTATCGCTCCAGTTGTAAGCTGTTAAAGGTCAAGCAGGCGGATTAGGATCGTACAAAACGACGGCCCTAAACCCTAAGCCCAATAGTACCTCGAGGGACCCCAGAACTCCAGAAGTAGAATGGGATTCTGAGGGCCGCTAATTTTGAAAGGTTGGGCTTAGGATTTCAAGGTCAGGCTTTAGGGTGCGTTTACCTGGAATGCTATGAAACTGGAGGATGGATGGAAACACAAAATGAAACATGATATGAAGCCTGGGATGAAATCAGGGGTGAGAGATATAGCGTCATTATTTGTGGTTGAAAGTTGACTACAAGGTTCCTGAAACTAATTATTAATTTCTGTTACCAATAATCTTAATATTTAGCTGAAATTCTAATTTCTACTGGGGTTCCAAATCCCTTAGAGTTGGGCGTGTGAGGTGTGAGGTGTTCAGAAGCAGGGTTTGAAGCTGTTGGGGTTTTAGGGTTGGAGCGTCTTGGGTTCGGTGGATGTAGAGACTGTCTCTGCTGGTACAGAGACATGAGGAACATGTTCGCCTGAGTAAGAGCTTGCTGTGTGCAGGGAGGGGATGCCAAGTTATAAGTTGAGCTGTAATCAGGGTAGGTATTTATGCCCTAAACCCACTACATCCTGAATGAATCTCATTGAATGTATTCCCACTCAGAGGGTCCAGGTACGTACATGCTGTTGATATTAAAATCCCTGTTATACTATACAGCAGTACCAGGATTCCCAAGGTACAAGGCATCTAGGCCCATGCAGGACTTCTAGTATCCACCACAGTACATACTTGTGGGCCAAAACGGAACAGGTACCGTTCAGGGCTCATGGCAAGCGTTAGGATAATTACTCTATGCGGGCACTGCAGTTGGCGGTTAACGCATGAACAACTGTAGGAGGGCTATTGTCAACACGCACCGACATCCAAGGTTGGCGCAAACCCTCAGGTGGGGTATGGGTTTTAGGGTGTAAGGGTATACCTGAACCCCAAAAGTATGTAGAGTGATAGCCTTTTGGGCTACGTTTAAGGGTTGTCCGCCATTATTTTACCTACTTCTGGTGTCCAGGTAGGGCTTAAGGGTTTAGGGTTCAAGATTACATTCGCACCGCCACATCTGCTGTGGCGAAGCTACCGCAGGTTTTCAAGTCGGAGTTTAGCAATCAAAGGCGTTCAAGGCTGTTAGAACCTGTAAGGTCAGATAATGAGTTTGATGGGCAAAGGGAAGATCGGATGGGGAGTGATAGTACTTGTGGTGATAGTAGCCTGTAGGAATAGATATACTACGTGGAGCCAAATGCAGCCGTAGGTAAAATGCCACAAAGGGGTATTAGCAACCCTCGTAGAAAGTCAAACAACATTCACACACTACACCCTAAACCCTACACCGGCTGCAACAAAAATGGGTCAGGCCAATCTTATGAACAATGACAACTCATCCATGGTTTTGTTTCTCAAGGCCCGAAACCTTAAACACACCCTATAAACCCTAAACCTTAAACCCTAAACCTTAAACACGACACGTAGGCCGCCCTTGAGCCTTTCGCCCTCAGCCCGCCTATCAGCAACCTGCTGCTCCAAGACCCTGCACCTGAAGCCCTACACCCCCAAACCCTATAGTCCCCCTGAAGTAGATAGAATAGTAGGGTTTTGGGTTTAGGGTTTTGGGTTTAGGGTTTTGGGTTCAGGGTTTAGGGCGTCTACTTGCGCAGGGCTGAGTATCCATGCGCCGATGGCGCCACCCCACTTCCAGGCATCTGTGGGTGGCGGCATGTCCTGCGCCCAGCGAGCCGTTGTGAAAGAGCCCATCGCAACTGGGCATTCTTCAAAACCCTCACCCGCTGTGAGAAATCACAGGCTACCACCCAAACTATTGCCTGTTAGGGTTTAGGGCCACGCCATCAATTCCCTCCTCCAAAAAGATCGTCTTCTCGCGTGACGGGCCCTCCAGGGGCCTCCAGGGGCTTTCAGGGGCCTGCTCTAAATTTCTGCGGCCTCAATCCAAGAGACTGTAGGGAGGCGGCCTCTGCAGGCGCCTCCAGGTGCTCGGGGAACCCTCCTCAGAAAACAAAAATTGGTGGGTTGCCAGGTGGCCCCTGGCCTGAAGGCCCTCACCCTGCCAGATTTGCTGCGGCTCGGGGCCAGGACCATTAAAAAAAACCGAGGCTGAAAATATGGGGGTGACGTTCTAGGGCTGGGACCTGAGATTTAGGGTATTCCCATCAAGGGCAAAATCAATGTACATTGTATAGATTTTGGCCCACTAGGGTGGCTGCAGGCCAGGGGTCTCCGATGTACGGGAGCAGCCCGGATGGGCTCTATACGTCCACTCTCTAGGCTCCTCCAATTGTCTTACCCAGTACGGGTCGGGTGTATAGGCTGACGTGTCTCTTCAGCGTCTGACCACCCTAGTAATGGGTGGGATCGGCCTAAGCAGGCCTTGTGGGAATTTAGGGTTTAGGATTTAGGATTTGGGGGTTATATAGTCCCCCTGGTTTTGGGTTTATAGGGTTTATTGGGATAGTGGAAAAGAGCATGGAGATTACTATTTATGGGTTTAAGGTTCCGGGTTTAGGGTTTATAGTTCCCCTTATGTAGATAGAATATGGCTTGGGGTACATTATAATGAGATCCCCATATACCCCATATTCTGTCTACTTAAGGGGGACTATAAGCTCTTCCTCCTGAACCCTGATAAACCTTAGGCCCTGAACCCCATTAATCTCTGACAGAGGCTTTGCGGGGGCCCAATGAAAGCCTACACGTCTCTACACAGTTTTTAAAGGGGGCTAAGGTAGCTAAACCCTCAACGTAACAAGACTGGGTCACCATCGTCTAAACCCTGAAGCCTAAACCCCAAACCCCAGAACCGCTCTATTAAAGGGACCTATCCCTAAGGGTCCAAGTACCTAATCCTCATATACTTACCCAAAACCTGTACTATAATCACTATGACCCGAAACCCAAGTACCTAATTATTAGATACTTGGACCCTTAGGGCCCTTAACCCTAAACCCTCTAAAGCCCCTAAACCCAAAGCCGTAAACCCCAATACATAGCCCTATTCAGGGAAATTGAAACCCTAATACTTGTATATACGGACCCTCTGGGTAAGGTAGCCTTCCGAAAGGTGGGGCAAGAAGGAGGCTGCATCGAAAGCTGCGCCGAAGCCGGCGCCGCTGCCAAAGATGACGGAGGCTGACCTCCCAGAAAGTCTAATATCCCGAGATGAAGGGTTTAGGGGATAGGGTTTGGGGTTTAGGTTTTAGTTTTTGGGGTTTAGGGTTAAGGACTCTTAACATGATTTAAAGTATATTCCCCAATTAATAAGGGATATTGGACTTTCTGACCTTGGGGTTTGGGGTTTACGCTCCTCTTGCGGGTGGGGTTGTATTTCAATAATTTTATTGGGGTCATATAGGGTTTAGGGGTAGGGTTTAAGTTTAAGGGTTCGCCAAGAATTGGGCTCAAGAATCTGAACTTTAAATCTTAAACCTTGAGGTCCTAATCTGAAGCACTAAACCGTAAACCAACAGTCAGGGCCCCAAAACCTGGTTCCAAACTGTATTCCTCAATCTCTGAACTGTAGACTGCAAAACATAAACCAGAAATCAAGCCCAAAAAAGTAAGCTTTAAACAGCTTACAAGCCTGAAGCCCTCAAGTGTAAACGCTCAACCCCAAACCGTAGGACAACATCAGGCCACCAAGACTTAAGTTAGAAACTGCATTCAACCTCAAACCCTAAACTGTAGACCGCAAACCCTAAACTGTAGACCGCAAACCCTGAACCACCAACCAAAAGCAGGCCCCACAAAAGTAAGTTTTGGTCTGCATGGACCTTACACCCTAAAGCATGAACGAATAGTCCGGCTCCCCACAAAAGTAAAGCCTAAACCCTAAACCGCTCATGAGCCTCAAACCCTGAACTGTAGACGTTGAGCCCTAAACCGTAAGCCAAGAAGCAGACCCCGAAATAATGTAGACCCATGATTGATAAACCCCCTCCTTTTGAGGGCCTAAATATTAGGATCCCAATTATAGTCCCTATCAAGGGGAGGGTGGTCTGGGTTGGTACGTTCCAGGCTGCACTAAACCTTGGAACCCTTCAGCTGTAGACCTAAGCCCTAGTCCCTACACCCTAAAGTTTAGGGTTCAGGGCTTTAAACCCAAAGCCAAAACAACAAGGAGCCCTCCTCTTTGGAGTTGGATTGCTTGGTAGTCCTGGACTTCGAAGCTACGCGCCTTGTCTAACGGATCCATGTGGTTTTGGGTGTTGGGGTTTGGGGCTAGGTAACCTACTTCAAGGGGTTTCCAGAGATGTGTGGGGTTTGCCTGGGTCCCTGTGCAGGAGCTTGTAGAAAGAATACGGTTTAGGATCTTCTGTGCTCAGTTTGTGGGACCCTGGGTTACTAATGAATTAGGTAACCCACTTACGAAGGGTTACATCGCAGCTCCGATGACCTTTGTAGGTGGATATTGTGGTATATTAGCTAACCCCAGGCTTCTTCAAAGTATGGAAGACTGTTTAGGGCGTGGGCTTGAAATATCCATGAGCCCTAGATCCTGCGAGGGTGGGGTGTTTTGAGGTTTAGGGAGGGTTTAGGGTTTAGGGGGTTCAGGGTATAGGTTTTCGGTTTAGGGTTAATTAGGGGGGTTCAGGGTTACCATGCCGTTGGGTTCTATGGTATTTTTTTGAAAGCGCTGTACATATGCCCCCTGTCATCAGGATTTCAACAGTGTTCACTTGTTTCTGCGACAAAGTTCTGCGCTTCTTGCGACAACTGTTTGTAAGTTGGTTCATTTCTGCAACACGACCCTAAACCCTATTGAATGTGTTTTGTTGCATTGTCGAATTCTCTCTACAACCTCTTCTTTTCGTATACATCTTTTCAGGACATTCGAAGACAAGGTTCGGATGCGATGCGCTCAAGCCATAAAAAGGGGTTTGTAACAACGTTTTTAATTTTGAAGCAAAGAACGCTTGCCCACACAAATTAGGTAGAGGATTTACGTTTCCCAACAGAAAACATGCAAAATTGAGGAAACCATGTTTTCAGTAGGTCACAAAATTGTTGCAAACATTATCTCAAGCATTGTTCTGAAGTTACTAACGCTGTTGGTTCAACAATGTTTGCAACACTTAATGCTGAAACGAAGAGCTGTTCGAAGCACTTGGTGTATTGATGAAGCGACGTTGCTGGTGCCTATTGCCCCACCTCTATCATCTGAAACCTGAGGGCACCCAAGTTCTAGGCAACATGCACTAAACATCTAGGGGAACCCTCTAAGAGTTGAACGCATTCAAGCTTTTGGGTCTTTGGGATTAGGTTTTAGGGCGTAAGATGTAGAGCCACGTCCTAAACCCTAAATCCTGAACCCTAAACCCTAAGTCCTAAAGCCCAGAGGTTGGCATGTGGGGCCCATAGGCCTAGGATGTATGTTCAATCAGCATACGCTCCCCCCTTGATTGGGGTGTTAGGCCTAAATAACGTTTAGGGTTTAGGGCATAGGGTTAGAGGAACCTTGGCGGGTTGGTAGTATAGAGGGGGGTAGTAGGGGAACCCTAAACCCTAACTTGGGTAGCATAGGAGGGCCCTAGAACCTTAAATCCTAAACCCTAGTAGTCAAGGACATCGCCAGGCGGGTAGTTACTAGGTGGGTACCCCCATATAAAGTTCAGAAAATGCTCATACATAGGTAACGGGGCTATATGAGGTCTATATAGGCCTCCTGTAAGGGTACCCACCTGATAACTACCCACCTGCAGGT
>CAJNIZ010045127.1:14144-27910 GCA_905231905.1 Symbiodinium pilosum | reverse complement strand
CCCTAGACTCTAAGCCCCCTAAACCCCTAAACCCGGGATTCTCAGGCCTAGACGCATCCCAGAACCTAGAACTGACCAGTGTTTAATTTCACATCCTCCCCCGAACTAACATGGAATCCAAGGGAGGTCCCATGTCAAAGAAACGTAGAGTAGGGCTTAGGGTTTAGAGTTTCATATTAGGTTGAAGGAGGGTAGGTCCAAACAGGGCATGGTCGAGTGTTCCTCGGTCTCCCTGCATTTTTTAAGCCCAAACCCCAAACCCTAAACCCCAAACCTGACACCCTAAACCCAAAACCCGAAACCCAGACTGTTCCCACGCCCTAAACCCTATACCCTAAACCCTTAACCCCCTAAACTCCAAACCCTAAAGCCCATTCCTACGAGTGCCTGTTCCCAAGTCTTAGCCTGCACACGGCTTTGGGTTCAGGGTTGGGGATTGGAGTTTAGGCTGTAGGGTTTTGGGATAAGGGTTTACGGCTGAGGGTTTAGGGCTTAGGGATTATATAGGGTTTAGGGATTAGGGTTTAGGGTGTAGAGATAAGGGTTTAGGGATCAGGGCTTTGGGTGTAGGGTTTAGGGCTTTAGGTTTAGGGGTTAAGACTTCAAGAGATTAGGATTTGGGATTTAGGGTGGGTGAGCTGTAACTTGTTCCTTCTGAAGGCCCTTTCCTTCAGCCACTACCCTAACAGGCAAGAAACTATCTTCGGGTTTAGGGTTTAGGGGTTAGGGTGTAGGATATAGGGTTTAGGGTTTAGGGTTTGGCTGTTAGTACGAGGTGCTCTACACAATCCCCAGCAGTAGAGCAATTCCCATGTTTTTCCCTGCCTTCTACCTAGGAACAGCCCCTATACCATTTACATCCCTACAAACACCCAGTTTCCACATCATGTTCCATTTGCTTTTCCGATATGATTTTGCATTCCCCCCATACAGCCCTACACCCCAAACCCTCACTAATCCCCAACCCCCAAAACCTGATCTCTAAACCCTAAATCTAGAATCCCCAAATCTCTAAACCCTGAACCCGTAAAACCTGAATCCCTAAACCCTAACCACCCCCAAATTTCTAAGCCCCATAACTCCTAGAGCCCATTATAACCCTAATTTAACCCCTGTAATCCCTATAGTTTCCATGTTATTTTCCATTATCCCTATATAGCCCCAATATAGCCCCTATAATCCCTATATAATCCCCAAAAATCCCTGTTGTTTCCATTTTATTTTCCATTATCCCAATAGTACCCTGTCACCTCTGAGGCCTAAAACCCTAAGCCCTAAACCCTATAGTAGCTTCCATTTTCTTTTCCATTATCCCTAATATTACCCCTATATAACCTTACAACAACCCCTAAACCCTAAACCCTAAATCCTAAACCCTAAACCCTGACACCCTAAACCCTGACACCCTAAACCCTAAACCCTAAATCCTAAATCCCAAATCCTAAACCCTAAACCCTAAAACCCTAAAACCCTAAATCCTAAACCCTAAACCCTAAACCCGAAACCACCTCTGAGGCAGCTGCATGCCCAGGCTGCATCCCTAGGAGCTTTGAGCCAGGCAGGCCCAGGGTAGGTTTCAGGGGTTAGGGTTTTAGGATTTAGGGTTTAGGGTTTAGGATTTAGGGTTTAGTAAATTTAGGGTTTAGGGTTTAGGATTTAGGGTTTAGGGTTTAGGATTTACGGTTTAGGGTTTAGGGTTTAGGGTTTCCACGGGATGGGGCTCGCTGGTGCCAAAGGCACCCGAGCCGCTCGCCCTGCCGAGCCGCTCGCCCTGCGTACGCGTACATGTCCCGCCCTCGCTGGCGCTCCACCCAAATCTCAACCTCTGCGGGTTTAGGGTTCTCTACCCCCAACCCCCCTAGGAAGGGGGGCTTATAACTCTTTTGTAGGTGCGGGGTTGAGGTGCTCAGGCGAACAAACACCGGGCAAAAAAAATGCGCTTGCATCATCGTGCCAGCACGCTTTCACCCAAGCACGGCAATCCTCTTGAATGTTGCAGGCCAAAAAGCTATAACAGCAAACATGCCGTTTCTGGCCTCCCTTTTTGTTGCCCAGCATTACAAGCGGTCTGGGGGCCGCCCGAAAAACCTTAGAAACGCGATGAGGGCCGCCCGAGAAACGGTTTGGGGGTTCAAAAATTCTCTGGAACATGCACAACAAAGGCTTCAGAAACGGGTTAGGGCTCGCCTGAAAGAACCCGCCTGTCCGGGAAGGTTCAGGACAAGCGGTCTGGGCCGCCCGAAAAACCCAGAAACGCGATGAGGAACGGTTTGGGGACTGCCTGGAAGGCTTCAGAAACTCTTTGGAAAATGCACAAAAAAGCTTCAGAAACGGCCTAGGGCTCGCCTGAAAGAATCCGCCTGTCCGGGGCGGTTGAAGGCTTCAGAAACTCTAAAAAGGTCAGAAACGGCCTAGAGCTCGCCTGAAACAGCAGCCCAGCATTCTAATTAGAGCATGTCTGGGAGGTGCCCCCGGACGTCTGGGCGGGGCCATCCCTGCACCCTAAAATCTCCTTGTCCAGGGAGCCGTTGTTCGGGGTGTCCGTGGGCCCGACATGTGTCTGGGGGTTGTTCAAGGGCCCCCGGGAGGGCCTGAACCCTAAATCCTAAACCCTAAATCCTAAACCCTAAATCCTGAATCCTACACCCTAAATCCTAAACCCTAAATCCTAAATCCTAAGGGATGCTGCGATCTACCCTAAGGTTTGGGGTTACTTATTCTAGGGAAGCATGGCGCTTCCAGCGCCGCTTAAGCTTGCCTCCGCGCCAGCACCTTGAGGATGTGCTGGAGGCTCCTTGTCGTGATGCCACACGACCTCAGAGCTGCCTCGCTGAGCGCATTCGGCTGCGGCCAGCCCCACTACTGCTAGGGGCTGGCCTCAGTTTAGGATTTAGCCTTTAGGCTTTTAGGGTTTAGTGTCCAGGATTTAGGGGCGCCTTGTTGGGGGTTGTCCAAAATTACGGATACCTTTGAAGGGGTTATATAGGGAGCATCATACATAGGGAGATTAATGTTTAGCATATAAATTTAGGCCTTCCCAAGATGAGGGTACCGTCTAGGTTGTCCTTAAAGTGATGATGATGATGATGATGAAGATACCCTAAACCCTAAACCCTAGTATTTTGGGCGCTGTATTGAAGTCCCCATTATTTAGTGAAACTGCCATTATCAGGAATGCAGTTAGAGGGTCCGCAGCGAGTAGAGGTAGGGGTTGCCAGAAACCCTCAACCCTAAGCCCTTAGGGCTTAGGGTTTAGGGGGCTTAGGGTTAAGCCCTAAGCCCTCAAAACGTCAAGGATTTTGGATGGATCTCTGGTTGCAACGCACTGAAGCAGCATGTGAGTGTGAGATTGGATCATCCCCAACATCCGCCTGCACGACCCCCACGCCAATTTCACCTGACTGAGTCAGCGTTCATTCGCCGTAGAAATCTTAATGAAGGTGGACGTTGGGGTTCCATGTCATGCCCTGAAAGGGGCTGCTGTTTGAATAGGACCCCTCTACGGTTGGACGCATGGAGCCTCAGATTAATATGGGCCCTAGCCTTTGTTGTATGTGGGTTCTACGGGCCTAGGAGGGTATTTATAGAGCTTATTATCAGGATTTCAAATCCCGAAGCTCTCAACCTTAAACCCTGAATGCCAGGTGTGAGAAAGATGACAGGAAGTTCCTGCAGGCTAGACATTTTCTTGACTTGTGGAATGTTTAGGATTGAGGGTTCAGGGTTGTTTAGGATTTACGTTTTGGCGTTGTTTAGGATGTGTTAAGCATTCGGGATTTCGGGTCTAGGGTTGTTTAGGATGTGGGGTTTAGCGTTCATGGCTTAGAGCTGAACTGTTCATTTCGAGCTGTTTAGGGTTTCGGATTTATTTTTTACGGTTTGTGGTTTGGGCTTCAAGCTAAGAGCCCACCTGCTAACTTCCCGCCCTAAACCCTAAATCCTAAACTCTAAATAGTAGTTTCCATTTTATTTCCCATTATCCCTATGTATCCCCCATTAGAAACATACTATTTCAAGGTTCAGCACCCGGGCCTGTAGTCCCAAGCATTCTTTCAGTGAGAGTAGGGTTTACGATTCAGGGTCTGCATGAACCATGTTTCTCATGCAGAAACCCTGGATTTGCGGTCGAGGGTCTAGGGTTTAGGGAGTGTCTCGGTCACCCCCCCATCACCGCCCTAGTAACTGCAATCCCCAGACTTCAGGATTTATGAAGGCTTTAGGGTTCAGGGTTTCCCTGATGCCAGATCCCCAATCACCGGAAGTTTCCTGAATATCTGTTTTCATTTCTGGTATCTGTTTTCCAAAGATTTCGAAACAGCTAATGGGAACCAACCCTCATTTTTGGAATTGCAAACCTCTTGGATTAAGACCCCTTGACAGCAGTCCCACAAAGGCTGCTCCTTCTACAAGACACTGCTTCTACCTGCCTGCACCTTGAAATCAACCCACGCGGTTTTTCCACTTCAGCTGTAGCATTCCCTGCTTGCTTATCATGCATTACATGCTTCGGCCGCTGACCAACATGAAGCTTCGCGCGCCGAGCTTGCGAGTCCTGGCGCGCGCGAGCTCCGTTGATTACGGGCTTGAAGATAACGATCTGCCCGCCAAAGGAGTCAATGCTGCATGCAATCACCCACAGATGCTTCTTCACATTCATACCAAGAAGGAGCTGTGGCTCGTCGTTCATGTTCAAAACACTGGACGAAACGGGCGTCTTCCTGTATGCATTTCGGCGAGCCTTTGAGACAACGCCAAAGAAGGCGGCCCGAACAGGTCTCCTGCCATTGGCTCCAAGTTGCACCAGCTGAAACATCCCTAAGGGTCCAAGTAGCCAATATTAGGTACTTGGGATTTAGGTAATAGTAATTCTAGTACAGGTTCTGGGAAAGTATATGATTGTTGGGTACTTGGACCCTTAGGGCATCCTGATCCCTTCCAGTCCCTTTCCCCTGATCATGAACAACATCCCGCCCTCGGGTACAAAGTCCTGGGCCCAACAAATCATGAGGTTCCCTAAACCCTGAACCCCCTAGTACGGGCTTTGCATTGTAAGACAAATGCAGGGACCAACATGTTTTTCATCGGAAAAGCCATCAAATCTTGCTCCAGCACATCTAGGGTTTAGGGTTTAGGGTTTAACTCCTTATAATTCCCCTGCAAAGAATGTAGCAACAACGACAACTTGACAAACCCAAGAAATCCAGAAGTCTGCGTAACTTGCGCCGCTAGCTTCCTTACCCTAACGGTCCAAGGACTCAAATAATAGGGCTTCAGGGCCCAAATACTATAATATTAATGGTATTTGGGCCCCAAGCCCTGTTATTTGGGACCTTGGACCCTTAGGGTCGGTCCCTTATGCAGTCTTAGAAAAGTCCTTCCGACAGCAAAGAGCATGTACGATGCAGAAGAACTTCCTTTTAAACTATATTTGGCCTGAATCTTCGAAGCGCACTAGCGAGCTCTAGGGTTTAAGGATTTAGGGTGTAGGGTTTAAGGGTGTAAGGCTCTGGGGTTTAAGGGTTTAGTGTTTGGGGTTTGGGAACCTCACCCTCAGAGTTAACTCCCAAACCCTCCACCGCCCCAAATCGAAACTTTGACTACCTCGACCTCTAATGTGATTTTTCTTGGGTCCCCTGAATAGCCGGTTTGGGCTTTAGAGTTTAGGGTCCATGTAGTAGTTAGACGTTCTCCTAACCACCCCTCTGTACCATCCCCCCCCCCCCGAAGTTTCTGTTGATGAGCATTACATAAGCGCTTAATGAAGGGAGAACCGCGGGGGGGGTGATGGAATAGGGGGTGGGGTGGTGGAGCCAGAAGGTAGGTCCTCCTCAACAGAGGCTTTAGAGTTCAGGGACTGGGTCTAGAGGAGATCATTGAGTTCCCCATGGTGGTGGTGGATGCAAAGACTTTCGAACCTGTCGCCGAGTTCCGCACCTATGTTCGACCTGAGAGCAGCTTGCTCCAAGGCTTGGGTTTAGGGAGGGGCCAGCTCGTTATAAGTTGGGTTATGAGTCAGTTGTAGTGGGGATAAGCAGGGTCATAAGTCCAGTAATGCCTGATTAATAAACCCCGTCCCTTAATAGGGATTGTAGTAGGGATCCTAATGTTAAGGCCCCTAAAAGGAGGTGGTTTATTAATCATGGGTCTACATTAAACCCTAAATCCCTAAACCCTAAACCCTAGACCTTAAACCCTTTTGTAGTTGTGCCATTTATAACTGCACTTATGGTAGCCATGGGCTCCCTCCCTTTGGGCTCGACGATATGGGTTGAAGTCCTAAGCTCAAAGTTTAGAGTTTAGGGTCTAAATTTAGAAAACCCTAAACCATAAACCCTTATAGGGTAGGTGGACCCCCCACCCAGTAATAGTGACTATAAGGGATAATAGGGATCATACTAGGGCCCTCTTATATTCTTATTATACCACTATTGCAGGGTGGGGGGTCCTCCTAACTTATAGGGTTCAGGGAAGTCCCAACCTTGGCGTCTTGAAGTCTATAAATGGTACCTGCAATGAGCTATTCGGAGCTGTAGCGTGGTAATGTTCAAGGTTTGGGTTAGGTCAATCCCCCTTATAGTAATAGCTTCTTAATATGGAGTTCATAGGCCACAATTTACCTACAATAATCTCTTGTGCAATCCATTGCTATAGGATTAACCCTAAACTCGTAAACCCGAAGCCCGAAATCCTAATCCCCAAACCCTAAACCCTAACCCTATTACTGGGGGATTGACCCAGGTTTGGGGTTCAAGGTTGGCTGGTCTTTATTAGGATGACTTTATTAGGATGAAGGGTTTGAGTGCAAGGTTGAGACAGGTTATGGGTTTAGGGTTGAGGGTACAGCATTTAAGGTTTAGGGTTTATGGGCTTAGGGTTAAGAGTTTAGGGTCTAGGAGTAGGGGTTAGGACAGCAAGGGCCGCTTGTACTACAGTTGCCCATAACTGCATGCCGCAGGTCCAAACCTACGCCATAGACCCGAGATCGCGCCCCTGCACCCTCAACACCTATAAACCCTAAACCCTAGGGTTCATGGTTTAGGGCTCTAAACCTTTTACGCTAAAAAGCTCCTAAATCCTAAACCTTATCCCAAACCCCTGAACCCAAAACATTTTATTTTATTTGTAAACCACTAAACCCCTAAGCCTCTAAACCCCTAACCCCTCAACCCCTCAACCCCCAAATCTCTAACACGCAACTTTACATCCTCAATCCTAAGCTCTAAGCCCGAATCTCAGGAACACTCAAGTTGACGGAGTTCTGCACTGAACTCACAGGCTGGCGATTTAGGGTTTAGGGTTTAGGGTTTTAAGGTTGCTGATTTATAGCAGGGAATAGAGGAATGTTGGGTATTGAAGTGTTTCCAATTTGGGTTTAGGGGTTTAGGGCTTCAGGGTTTATATAGCGTTTACGGTGTGGGGGGAAGGCGTAGGGGTCGCGGGAACTACAACTCAATGTTCTGTTTTTTGGCTAGATAAAATGGAAGCTTCTTCTTCCTTAGGGGTTATATGATCTACAGTCTAAACTCCTAGTATGCCCTTGATAACCCCTATAGTAGTACCCTATATACTCCCATATACACCCTATAAGGTATTTAGACTATGGCTCATATAGGGGCTAGACCCTAAATCTTAAACCCTAAGCCCTAAACCATACTGGTCGTATCCCCTTCCTCGCCCGTACTAACAACCAGCAAGCTTGAAGAAGAAGGTTGGAACACAGCTCAGGGTTTAGGCTTTTAGGGTTTAGTGTTATCTTTTGGGTAAAGCAACCGGTTTAACGATAGGACTTGCACGGCCAGTTGGTCACAATACCTTGTGTTTCATTCAATTCTTACTCTCCGGTCCCCTTTGCTTGTTTTTCAATCACTGTTATTGTAGTCAACACCCAAGGAACTATCAAACATGGTTTTTTTTTTTTTATCTTAAGTCTAAGGGGGGGTTCTGTATTCCTCACCAAGTAAAGAGGAGTCCCACAGCCACATAAACCCTGATGCTCCAACTTCCACGCTCCCCAAGGCCTTGATCCCTAAGCCCTAAACGTTTAACCCTGAATCCTCCGCCCTAAACTCTCAACCCTAAACCCTCAACCCTAAACCTTCAACCCTAAACCCTCAACCCTAAGCCTTTAGCCCTAGACTCTTAGCCCTAAACCCTTAACTCCAAACCTCAACCCTAAACCCCCAGAGTCTGTACCGGCTTCATGGGCAAGTCCTTATGTGTTTATTGCATAGGATCATTCGAAGTACACAGCAAGACCCTAAGCCCACACCACGAATCCTAAGCCTTTGTCCCTTAAGCCCCTGGGCACGTAGATCTGTCATGAAGGGTGCCTGTCCTCAATCCCATATCCAGGCCTCCCAACAACCCAGATTCATAGCCTCCATATGGTATTTTCCAGAAATACCGAAATAGGTGTGCCCCCAATATAGACCCCAAAATAGTATAATCCTTATTACAGGGACCCCATAATGATTCCCGTAATTTTGGGAAAGCCTCATTTTAGAGAGGTCCAGGCTCCATGACCAAAACCCTAACCGTCAGACTAGCCTCCCTCAAGCTATTAGGCCCTACGGGTCCAAGTACCCAATATTTAAGTACTTGGGTCTTGGGTCATAGTAATTCTAGTACAGGTTTTGAGTAAGTATATGATTATTGGGTACTTGGACCCTTAGGGAGGGTTTAGGGCTTAGGGTTTTCAACCCTGCAAAGCGCATCGCTATCAGGACCATAGTCTTTAAACTTTACAGAGCCCTTCTGAGGTTTCATGTCAGTTTTGGGAGCTCAAGCCCCAAACCCTAGACTAGGGGTTTAGGGTTTAGGGTTTAGGGTTTAGGGTCCTTAGACCCTGAACCCTGCATCATCATCAAGGGGTCTGCAAGTTCCGAGTTCCTGCAGGTATTGAGCAGTCGGTTGTCGATGCAGCTCCTGTGTGGAAAGATGCCAAAAAGCAGGCCTGCAGCTTTACCCAAAACTCCCAATATCCCCTAGCTGGGAATACACCTTAATTCACATTTTGGATCCAATTATCACTTGAGGTATGTTCCCATGATGCGATATTGGGCTTTCTGGGTGTGCATTTCTGGTTTCGGATCCATAGGGCTTAAGGCTTCCAATGCACCATCACCCTTAACCCTAAAACCTGATTTTCAGTGATTTTTCGGGCCTCTGATACTTTGGAGCGGCCTCATATTGTTGTTTCACAGTCCAGCTGTCGCATGGCGTGTAGATTCAAAATAAAACTCTCGCGCAAAGCTTCTTCACGTGTTTGGCTCCAGACCTAGCTTTCGTATGGAGCTTCCTCAGATTTCTGACTCAAAGCTAAGGCCTTGCGTGGAGCATCCTGACATTGCTGTTTCAACGTCAAGCTCTTGCGTGGAGCATCTTCACATTTTGATTCAAATCAAAATCTCGCGCGGAGCGTCCTCACATCTTTCATGCTGAGCGCTTAGTGGGCAAGACTTTACAGCCGGACTTAGGAAAGAATGGAAGAATGACGCCCATGGACGGTCGGCTTATCATTTTTCTTGAGTCCGGCTGTATGTTTCTGGTAGCACCTGGTCTACGGCCTCTCAGCTGGACCTCTACATGAAGCCTTACAGCCGGACCTGGGAAAAAAAGAACCCTTCCGCCTTCTGCCCCCAAAGTCCGTTCCCTCCTTCACGTAACATTCCTGGTGGAGCTGCGTACCTGGAAAGCGAGAGTAGTGTTTATAGGGTTTAGGGATGAATCCTGACGGTCGTGGATGAAGATCCCTTGTCAGATACGTATGAGGTTGGGGGTGTAGGGGTTGTGGTTTAGGTCCTCGGAAGACCCCATGATTTGGCAAGTTTGGCTGCGCTTTCCGTTTTGTTAACCAGAACCATGGCGGCTGTAAGTCCCAACGAAACCTCTATACACCCAAGAGCCCACCCCTCAACCAAAGGCCGAAACTCCAAACCTCAGACCTCTCCACAGTTTAGGGTTTAGGGCTTAGGGTTTAGGCTTTAGGCTTTAGTGTTTAGGGTTTCGGGTCTAGGGTTTGCATGTCCTCGTACTAGCCCCTAAACCCCAATAGCAGCTATTTTGTTCTATGTCCGTTCCCTCACTCCTTACAAACAACCAGCCAGCGCGCCGTAAAGCCCTGAATCCCTTTAAACGCAATGGTAACCCTCAAATGACAAACCCAAACCCGCAAACCTGAACCCTAATTGACTGTGCATTTTGGGGTAGTTGATCATTTTCCCCTATTGTTGCATACAGTAAAGGAACCATGTCATAGATTTTTGTGGGTGGCTTTTAAAGTACCACCCAGTAAGCCTAAAACCTCAGACCCTAAGCCTTACCCAAAGGCTCCTAGACTACAATCCCCTATGAAAAAACAAAACAGACCCCAAAAGGAATTACACAGGAGCTCTTGCGTAAGCCCAAAACCTCAAACCCTAAACCACCCAGTAAGCCTAACCCCTAAACCCTAAACCCCTGAATTCCTAAACCCTAACCCCTTAACCCTAAACCCCCTTAAAGTCTGCTTCTGCAAGGCGCTGACTTGGTTGAGGGCGCAGCTCCAGGAGAAGTCGTGCCTTCGTTCAAAGTTTAAGGAATTTAGGGGGGTCCCAAGGATAAGGGTTACCACTTTTGGACTAGGTCTTGGGGGTATGTAAGCCGCCTCTGTTCAAATTAAAGGAATTTAGGGGTTCCAAAGACAAGGAACCACTCTTGGATTCTGTCTGGGCAGGGTGTATATAACCCTGGGGATCCAAATAGCCCAATGTAGATACTAGTTACAGACTTTAGGGCCCAACGTAGGAAATATTTGTATACTTGGATCCCTAGGATAAGCGGACCCTATTTCTTTGTGGAACCTTCCGCCTGACCAAAGCTTGTAACCACGGGTTCTGGTCAGTTTCAGTCAAGGATGCCGAAAGGGTTTAGGGTAATATTGGGGTTATATTGGGATAATGGAAAATAAAATGGAAACTATAGAGTCTATAGGGATGATGTAGGGTTTCAGGTTAAGGTTCCGGGTTTGCGTTGGGATGAGGGCAAACTTACCTTGGCTAGATGGGAGTCAAGGAATGGACAAAAAGATGGAAATTACTATCATGGGTTAGATAGTTAGATAGGGACTGCTGCCACGATCCGCATGAGTAGAGAGATATTGGACTTTCTGCATCCTATGCACGTCCAAGTTCACAAGATCCTATGAGGTCATTCGCGGCGCGGGGCGCTACCTAAGGGCCATATGCAAAAACACGTTAGTTCTCAGTTATGCTAAGGGGTCTAAGTACCCGATAATCTGTTTTTCCCAGAGAAGCCATTACTGCCATTGCTGTTACCAAGAACCCCAAGTAGCCAATGAATGATGAATACTTGCACACTTCACTTGGAGTTTCATGGGGTTTTGTATATATATATATATATCAATCTCGACTTGCCGCTGCAAAATTACCTGCTATGTACTCATAGATCCCACAAGTACAACTTATATGACTTAAAACCCTACGTATACGCGTTAGAAGTGATTAACCCAGCTTGCTAGAGGGCCCCCTCCCTGTAAGCTATATAAGTCCAGCTAGGGATTACTTGTGAGTTTCTAACCTGGGTTGTAACCCTGGTTATAAGCAGTTCCTATAAGCCCCCATGAACCTCCAAGCAGGTTACGGGAGATGGTGTCAGACGGGACTTTTGAAAATCCCAGAAGGTCCAAACAATCAATGATTCGGTACGTGGGCAGTTTAATTAGGGAAAGTTTAGTAGTCATAGATGTTGGTTTGGAGGGAAGAGTACATGTGTATGAGCTAGTTGCTTGGGGCTTCTTGCAATAGTAAGTGTAGGTTAGGGTTTGGGGCAGTATGTGATTATGAATTACCCCTTACTGCTCAAAGTCAGAAATCGAACTTACCTACTTTGAGCTGTGTGGATCCTCAGGGTTTGGGACTTGCGACCAACTAAACCCTAGACCCTTGTAAGTGGAAGGTTGTGGAAATTATGGTGTTTTTTGGTGGCCCTGCATGAGCGGCCATAGTTTGGACCCCTGTACCCTAAACCCTAAACCCTAAACCCTTAACCCTTAACCCTTAAACCCCTAAACTAAATACTAAAACTTACCTCTGGCTGGCCAGGAATGGAGGCGGGGATCCTTCTAGTCGGCCCTTTATATGAGCTGTAGTCTAAAGTCCTTGGGGGGGGGTTATATAGGGAATTATAAGGGTTATATAGGGGATTATACAGGGCAGGACTAGGGGGCTTGTTAAGGGTGATACTAGGAGTCCGGAGTTTAAAGTATAGCTTATGTAACCCTCTGTAATGGAGCAGTTTCCATTTTGCAGTTCTACGTCATTAAACGGGTGTTCTCAAGGGGCTATCTTAACTCCTACTACCCATTATGCTCGCTGTTACCGTTAAGGGGGATTACTCTAGCCATTGTACACTACCTGAAGTTTCAGGGGGACTAAGTAGATAATTGAGGAGGGTGATAACTATACTTACTACTCCCCACAACCCTCCAAGTAGGGCCCCATAACCCTGAACCCTAAACCCTGAGCCCTGAGCCTTAAACCCCCCTAAACCCTAAGCCCTAAACCCTAAGGAAAGTAGAGCCCCTGGACCGAACTCCCCCCTTGATCGTCAATTCTGAACCTGAGCCGAAAGGCTTGAACGGTTTAGGGTTTGGAGTTTAGTGTTGAAGGCTTAGGATTTGGGATTTAGGGTTGAATGAAGGTTGAGGGTTTAGGGTTTAAGGTTTAGGGCTTGGTGTGTAAGGTTCTGAAACCCTAAACCCTAAACCCCTAAACCCTAAACCCTAAACCCTAAACAACAATTGTTTTCAGGTACCTTTCGGTGACTTGTGGCGACTGGGACTTGCAGACGATGCTGCCGAAGCAGTGCAAGTTGCACGAGGCCTCCTGACAGTTTGCGTTCAGGTTCAGGGCCTGTTTAGGGAATAATGGAAAAGAAAATGGAAACTACTATAGTATATTGGGGTCATATTGGGAATAATGGAAAAGAAAATGGAAACTACTATAGTATATTGCAGGGCCTGTTTAGGGTTTAGGCCAGAGGGGTGTAGTGCTCCGTAGCGCTTGCAGACCCTGGACGCTCCACTCTAGACGTTGCACCCGTTTTGCAGGCCCTACACGAACAAGGAGAGGAGGCGCTTGAAGATCACTGACATGGTGAGGTTATATTGACCATCACGTCTTTTTGTCTTGGTGCAAGTTGTGAAGAATTGGTGTGTTGGGGATTCGTTTTATATCTATTGGAAGAGGAGGCTTGACAATCACCCTTCTGTGTCCCCTTATGCCAGACCATTTCCACAATTCCTCTCAGGGCATTTTTTCTTGATATTTTCAGGGGGTAGGCCACAAGCTACTACTATTTCATCTTCCTCACCATCAGTATCATCATCATCAGCATTGTCGTTCTAATCAGCACACAGTAGATCACCTCATGTTTGTTCCGCAAAAACAAAAGACGGATGCTGCCTGAACCGCTAAACCCTGAATGTGCACTCTAAAGCTTACACCCTGAGCCCAATCCCAAGACCCCCATATCTTAAATCCATGGTCAAAACCGTGAAGCCATCCCCCCAACCCCCAAACCCCAATCCCCTGGCAATCCCCTTCCCCCTCATCACCCTCAAGCTCCCAACTCCAAAATATGATAGTGTGTTAGCTGTTGGTGGGCACATGAAGCGGTGGTTCTGCATGTAGCCCCTGTGGAATCCTCGATAGTGTAGATGTTCTTTCTGAGCCCTCAACCTTAGGTACTGCCCCCCCCCCCCTCAG
>CAJNIZ010045126.1:30589-42906 GCA_905231905.1 Symbiodinium pilosum | reverse complement strand
GCGAACGATTGCGGACGCTTTGCGGACACAAACGCAACGACCTCGCGTCGCCTCCTGGACCCCTGGACCCCAACTTTAAAACGGGAACCCTTCTGCTACGCATTCGGGAAGAACGCCTATAACCCCCTTCACAAAGGCATCCCGTACCCCATATCCCTTACACGTACACAGCATCCAAGTCATGTTGCATGTTCTTTTCCAGCGGACTCTCCATTGTTGGGGTAGTATTCCTATGGGGAAACTTGAAAGAAAACCCCTCATACACCCTGCCTCAAATCCTAGACCCCTAAACCCTAAAATCCGAAACTCTATTAGCAGGTGGGAACTCCCGCCGAGGCGTGGAGACTCATGTGCGCGTGGTCAAATCTTGAAGTTAGATTTAGGGCCTTAAAGGGGGCTTCTATAGAGGATTATCTAGGAGACTATTGTAGCGGTTGCTAAGGGGGATACTAGGAGTTTAGACTATTTCTGAAAGGGCTTAGGATGTAGAGCTTGGAGGTTAAGGGCTTAGGGTCTACGGCCTTGGGGCTGGGGGGTTTCTAAGGGGGTGGCCATTTGGGGTGTAGGACTTTGAATTTTCGGGTGTAGAACTTGGGATTCAGGCTTCCTAGCGGAGTGTATACAGGACCTTAGGGTTTAGGGTGCAGGGTTTAGATTTTTTGAAGGGCCCTAAATGTTTGGGGTGTCTGCCAACGTAGGAATCTTGTGGTGAGGCCTTTGAACATGTTCCTCTTGCCGTTGCACAGTCATAATGTAGAAGCCTAAGAGGATTCCAGTATTATCCCTCATAACACTTATCAACAATAATACAACCCACACCAGAACCCTATTCTGGGTTTTAGGTCCTAGTCTACGGACATGTCCTTTGGTTCTTGGGTGGGTCGCTCGCATCAAGGTATAGTGCGGTCTCGGGGCAGCTCGCGCAAGCAAGGTAGAACTCTTCAACAAGATTCCTTTACAATCCTAGGTCCCCCAGTAGTATACTTGTTCCCTTCATTTTGGTGTCTCCTTAGTAAAGCCGAACATTAGGAAAATGGGTTCCCTTATTGTTAAGGTTTCTGGGGAACCTAGAATCTTTACATTTCTCGTATGTATTCTATGCCACAGAACCGTGTTCTATTTAGGCACCTAGCGTACTGGGCAGCAGACAGTTGCAACCTTCTCTAAGCGCTGCCGAGTCGGCCGGCTTCCTGAGACGTCTCCGACCGCCTGCCATCAGGGGGATCTCCCATCAGCGACTGGATCCGCTGGAAGCAAGGCGAGTTCCTTCTTTGGTTCCGCAGCCGGAAAGAGTTGCAATTCCTGCGCCACGCACACCCTCGCTGAGCTTGCCCAGGCCATACCCTGACGAGAGCGTTCGCCCTTTTTTATACTCGCCTCACGGAAGCACCATCAATCTCTTGTTCCGCGTGCCGGACAGTCCCGGATTGCTGTTGAGGAACTGAAACTAAGTTACCGTCATAAGGAATTTCTTTTGTCTACCATATGTCGTCTATATTCTGAGAACTTACTCTAAGTTCCTTAACAGCAACCCAGGATCCTGTAGTTTCGCATTAGAAGTGAAGCTCCTGCCGCTTCGCAGCGTTCCAAGGGACACTGCGCGGCGGAAGTGCGATGCGGCCGTTTACAGTTGAGAAGTTTAGGGTTTAGGGTTGGAGGGTCTTCAGGGCTAGGTTTGGAGACATTACATTCTGTTTAGCCTTATGACCCTTAATCGTTTTTTTTGTAATCCCTATAAAGCCATTAAACAAAGGTTTTTAATAGGGCTCCCAAACCTACTCTAGTCTAGGGTCAGGGGTTTAGGTTCACGGCTCACGGTCTCTATTCCGTGCGGCAGTTCATTGAGAGTCCTACCAGGAACTCCGATCTTCGTTTGCACCTGCTCTAGACTGTGGAGTAATTATCTTGATCGCATTTATGTGGGCTTTTTCATTCTCACAGCCTAGACTCCAAACCTTACAGCCTATATGCCTATACACTATACCCTGGATTCGCCATGCCCTGAACCCTACATATGTCCCAAACCCTGAACCCTCAGCGCTGTACAGGGGTAAATGCAAGGTGCGGAGGCAAGTCAAAAAGTGGGTTTAGGTTTTAGAGAAGGTTTCCTCAAGCTCCGTCAAGACCTGCCCACAACTCCCAACTCGGAGCGCCAAATCTTTGGAAGAATTCTAGCTTCCATTTTCATTCCCAAACCATGCTATCCGACAGTCCCCTGTTGAAAAGTTTCATAGACAACACTGGCCCTCCGTATCCTTATATCCTTGTATACCCCCGACATACCTATATGTGGCCGTATATGTAGATGCACATATATACTCCCATGTCTTCCTGGAACCCCTTTGAAGTGACTGCTTGCATTATACACCTAGTAAAGAAACCAAAATAATTACAGAGCTTATGGTCCGTAAGCCCTAAACCCTAATCATGGTATAGGGTACCTCAAACAGACTTCAGAATGATGTTAGGAATTTTGCCGAAAGATCCGTTATCAACCTCTAGCTACACCCAATTTCCATTTTATTGTCCATTTTCTGACCCGAAACACTAATCCCTAAACCCATTACCGGGGTAATCATGACACCGGTGCAATCCCCGGAAAAAAAAAGCCTTTCAGAGGGACCTAGGGTTTCCATGTCATGTCGATGTTCCGTTCCATAATCTTAATGTGATTGTCTGTAATTCAGTAATGAGTTAGGCCCGGAATGGTACAGCTTAGACCCTGAACCCGACACAATCCTTATACACCTCTATGTCAGGTTTAGATGGCCCCATAGTTGGTACTTCTTAGGCCCCCACACTAACCCCTAAACCCTAGACCCTAGAACCCTAAACTAAAATTCATAAACCCAGAACCCTAAACCAGTAGCAGGTGGAAGCTGAGAACGAGCCGCCCCCGCGGTCGAAGAGGACTATCGCCAAGGTGGGGGAGCGGAGGTGTTTGAGTTGGCTTGGGATTTTGGATTGAGGGTTTTCAAGTTTAGGGTTGAGGGTTCAAGGTTTTTTGTTGACCGTTTTGAGGGTATAAGGTTTCAACGGCTTGCACGGGGGATATGTAGGGTATATACTACCCGCGACAGACATACGGTGCTTTTGGTATGATAACTGAAGACGGTCTTTAAGTGTTCCCTAATA
This sequence comes from Symbiodinium pilosum, assembly GCA_905231905.1. Taxonomy (NCBI): domain Eukaryota; class Dinophyceae; order Suessiales; family Symbiodiniaceae; genus Symbiodinium; species Symbiodinium pilosum. The sequence goes on along the minus strand of CAJNIZ010045126.1, from coordinate 39,771 downwards.
CTAATACTTACCTCTGCATGGTTAGCAAGAAATGAAGAATGGAACCCATGTTTTGTTTTTTGCTGTTTGGTCTTTTTTGTTGCTAGGCCCCTTAAAGCCCAGCCAGGCNNAGTGAACTCCCGTCCCCGCCCAAACGGCCAAAAAACAAACACGCCACCGCCCAAACGGCAAAAACAAAACACGCCCCCCGCCCAAACATCAAAAGTGAAACACGGCCCCGCCCAAACAGCAACAAGTAAAAAACGCATCCCCCCCCCGCCCAAACAGCAAAAAATAAAACAGTACCCCCCCCTCCCCCGCCCGCCCCAAACAGCAAACAACGTGTTTTTGCTGTTTGGACAGGGGTGACGTATGTTTTGTTTTTTGCTGTTTGGGCAGGGGCGTGGCCCCGCCCAAACAGCAAAAAATAAAACCCGCCCCCGCCCAAACAGCAAAAAAACACACAAAAAACCCAAACAACAAAAAAGACCAGACAACAACAAAGAAACATCCTTATCGAATGAAGACATGGATCCAAATGCTAGTCCTTCAATACCCCACACTAATCGAGAGTAGTTTCAATTTCCAATCACCGGCAAGAATAGGCCTCTACGCCATTGGCTACAGAAGTTCATTTGACTGAGGTCAGGTCTCCAAAGCGGGTTCTTCTCTAGGGCGTGTGGAGGCAAGTCATAACGAGCTCACACGAGCTCCAGACAGACCGCGGGATTCTGTTTACCTTCAGGAACTACAAATATCGGGAGACCATACTCCCTTTGTTGGTGGCTGTGTCATAGGCAAGGCATAATGGAGGCAAACGAGGGAGAAAATGCCAAACCAAGTCACCCGGTCCCTCAGGCACACTTTCACGATCTTTGTGCTTGACGATGGAGTAGAACTAGTAATAAAATAACTGTCATTACAATTAATATTATTGTATTGTTATTGTTGTGGACACACCGGACTCGCAGAGTGTGGCAGATGTGGACCTACCTCCGATGGGATCAAAGGAGAAACAGATCCGGTACAATGCGAAGTCATCAGTCAGCCGGGGGTTAGGGTTTAGGGCTTAGGCTTTAAGGTTTAGGTTTAGGGTTGGGGGTTTAGGGCTTAGGGAGTCCTTCTTGAAGGAGATCCCGACCCTGAGGAACCCCTTGACCTCCTCACTTGGGCTCCCAAAACTAAACTGGAAACCAACCCTGGTTTATGGACCTTAAACCCTAAGCCTCAAAAATGAACCTCCTTCCCAAGTCCCCCAAAGCCCCCAACTCGCTCTATCCCACTGCCATCAAACGCAGGAAGCTCAACACCCTTGAAAACAGCTAAACTCGAAACCCTAAACCCTACACACTACACTCAGGCATTAAACCCTAAACTCTAAACCCTAACCCCGAACCCTACACCCTTGTCCGAAAGCCTAAAATCTAGACCCTGAACCGTACACCCTTGCCCTAAACCCTAAACTGTAGACTCTAAACCCTACCTGGACCCCCAAAGTATGTAGAATAATGGTTTTTTGGGCTATATTTAGGGGTTTTGGGCCATTATTTTACCTACTTTGGGGGTTTAGGTAGCCCCTTGATGTAAGGTTTGTGGTGCAGTTTTTCTGGCGGCTGGACTTCTGGCTCTGTCTCCTGCCCAGCTTGCCGAATACTCTGCTGCTTTTCAATTTCTAGGGGTTTAGGGATTTAGGGTTTAGGAGTTTAGGATGCAGGGGTTAGAGTTGAGGGGTTTGTGGGCTTCAGCGCTTAGAGTTTCGAGTATTACGGTTAGAGTTTTGGGTTTTTAGGTTGCTGGTGACATGGGCGCATGCACAGTGGGTACTGGGAGAAGCGATCCCTTTGGCAGTCCTTGTAGAATCCTAATGAGACCATAAGAGTCCTAAACCTTAAACCCTAAACCCTACCATGAGAGTCCTTGTAGAAGTCCCTAGGCCACCAAAATCTGGGGAAGTATAATTACTTTGGGGGTTTCCTTTCTGTGCTTGAGGGGAGCCGTTCAGAGTATGCGCCTGAAACCCTTAGCCTTCAACCGTAGTATATAGCTGAGTGGGTACAATGTATTTGGCCTTTTGAGGTATGTGTACTGTATAGAACCATGATGAAAGGGTTTGCCTTTTTTTTGGGGGGGGGCCAGGAAACTCAGCAACTAGGCAGCCCCTAAACCCAGTCCCTCAGAATCATTTCCGGGAATTCTGGATGCAGGATTTGATCAGCACTTGGGTGCATATGGATAGTCATGATTCGCCCTATACACCCTAAAGCCCCTAAGTGAACTTTCGGAGGTGTGCTGAGTTTAGGCTGTAGGGTGTGCATGATTATTTACTTCTCGCGTTTAGGGTCTAGAGCTACTTCAAGGTTCGCTTTGTAGTTTCAACTGACGGTGATAAGTAGGATGGGTGTATACTTGTCTACAGGTTGCAGTTGATTTTGAGCATACAAACGGTACTTATCACCCTTCTTATCCCATGGACACTTTTTTGAGTGTGAGGTCCCGCCCCTACATTCACGAACCCTAAACCCGAATCCCGAATCTTAAGCCCTAAATCCTGAACCCTAATCCCCAAACCCTAAACCATCCTAGACCCCTAAACCCTAAACCCCCCCCACCCTAAACCCTCCATGGTAGCTCCTGCCAATCCTTGCGCAGCTCATCCAGTGCTTCGTAGAACTTGCTATGTCCACCCAAGTGGGGGTTTCCCAAAATTAGGGATCTCTTTAACGGGGTTCACAGGGGTTATGTAGGGTCTAGGGTTAGGGGTTTATGTGGCACAGGGATATTTGGGGGTATTTAGGTTTTAGGCTTTTCCAGAATTAGGGGTACTTTTTTGGGAGTCCCAAGAATAAGGACTATGATATTGGGGGGTCCTACATCGGGGTCCCCCCATTTCTTTCTCAGGGACGATAGGAAACTCCTGGTTGTGCTCTCGAAGAATCGAGGGAAGAAGGACTCCCACGTAAAGAACAAACTGGCCACACGGACCATCATGGATGCCAAAGAGTCCACGGGCCGGCTCAGGGAAGCAGAGCTGCAGCTGGCCAGGTATCTCGACTTCAGGACCAAAAGCTCCTAAACCCTAAACCCTAAAACCCTAAAACCCTAAAACCCTAAACCCTAAACCCTAAAACCCTAAACGCTGAACCCTAAAACCCTAAAGTCCTAAAACCCTAAAACCCTAAACCAAATGCTCCGGGGGCAATCACGGCTGAAGCTCCGCACCTCGAAGTACAAAGGCAACATGCCGAGACAATCGCCACAGCAGCTGTTTCACGATTGCTGAGATTTCTGGGATCTTCAGGATTTGTAGGACTATGCGAACTCAAGGGATTGTCAAAATTTGTAGGATTTTGAAGGATTCTAGGATTCTCGGAATTTCTGGGGCTTCCAGATCAGGATCTCTTTCAAGATTCATACTAAAAAATGTGGCTTGTTGCACAGGGTTTAGGGGCCTAGGGTTTAGGGTTTAGGGGCTTAGGGTTTCGAGCTTAGGGCTTATAATCTTCATATCCCTAGCCCCTTTTCAGAAGCCCTGTAGAATCCAAATCCTAGATCCCTACGCCATCATCTCTACAACTTAACTGGTAGACCTTGAATCCTAAACCGTAACCCTAAACTCTTAGGGTTTCGGGTTTAGGGCTACACCTTTCACCCTTAACCCTACACCTCGGTATAGGCTTATTGTCAAGAGGGGCTAGGGTTTGGGATCCTTGAATCCCACCTAAGTCCAAATCCCTCAACCCTGCTGCTTTTGGGCTTGGGGCTGCAGATAGGCTAGGTGTACGTCTAATTGCTACCCGAAAGAGGGATACAGCGGATGACGTATGAGTACATCTAACCTCTACTGCCCCTTCTTCAGGATACCCCGTAAAGATAGTAAAGAACAACAAAGCAACATGGATAACAGTAACAAAAACAGTAACGTTTCTGGAGGAAAATTATCCCTAAACACGATTTACTGTTTGGGGTTTATGGTGCGAAAATGGTAAAGCTTCTTCACGATACCCCTAAACGCGGTAAGAGTTTAGGGTGCCAAAGTAGTAAAGCTTCTTCAGGATACCCCTGGACAGGGTTTAGGGCTTAGGGTGCAGACATGGTAAGGCTTCTTCAGGGTACCCTTAAACACGGCTTATGGTTTAGGGTGCGAGAAATAGCCCTAAACCATGAACCGCTTCAGGATGTGGCAACCAGCCATTAAGGAGGCTGCGTTGGCCTTCTTCATCGAGGCGGGTCAGTAGCTTTCTGAAAGGTTGTCGAAACTACGGCGCCTTGAAATGAGTTCAGCGTGTAGAGTACACGCTTTAGAGTTTAGGGACAATTTAGGGGTTTTACAGGGGATAGATACGGGTTTTAAGGGGAGATTTGGGAATTAGGGCTTAGTGTCGTCAAAATTCTGATCCGTTGTATTTGTGCAAGCCCAAAAAAGCGGGGGCTGTAATATGTTCCCAAAAAAGGACCGCCAATTTGACCACCTATCACATTTTTGGGGGTGGGTAGAGGTTCGGATCTAGGATTCGGGGGCGTGCGCGCCGAAGTAGAACAGTTTGGAGGTATTTCGTGCTGCCATTAAACAAGGACTGTAACGGAAGAATGTTGGTAACTATTCTGGCTTCTACAAAAGGCTTTGGTCTTAGGGCTTCGGGTTGAGCCTTAGAATTTATTTGTCACTCAGACCCGGGCTTCTGCTCAAGCTTCCTTGCCCGGACTAGAAGAACCGTTGATGGATGAAGTTTTGCACCACCTAGGGGCCTTGAACTCCCGAAATTCCTAGGACTTTAGGTGGTGCAAGATTTCCTCCATCGACAGTAGCACGGACCTAAACCCCAAACCCATCCACTTAGAAGGGCCAAGGTCGCCGAAGGGTAGCTTTGGAGGGTTCGCATTTTTTGGGCCTCAGGGTTTTGGGGTTATCCAGAACGAGACTGTGTGCCTTCCTGTCTCCCCATCCCATGCAAGAGCTATAGTTTAGGATTTAGGGTTTAGGGGTTTCGGGGTTTAGGGGATTAGCGTAAAGGGTATAAGCAGGGTGAACATTCTCCAGCCCAAGATCCCAAACCTTAAACCCTACATCGGCAACCCAGCCGCCAACCCTAGATCCTAGACACAAATCCTAAACTGCCCGAAATCCCAAACCCCAAACCCGAACCCCTAATTCCTAAAACTTTTAAACTGCTTTCAACCCTGATTCCCCAAACCCCAAATGTAGGAAGCTGCGGAAGCCGCCACCAAGCCTTGCCTTTGTCTTTTTGACATTGACCGGACGCTGACGGTGAGGCCACGGCTTAGAGTTTAGAATTTGAGGTTTGGGGTTTAGGTTAGGGCTTAGGTTAGCTGTTTCCTGTTTAGTATTTCAAGTTCAGGGTTTAACCTCGAAGGTTCAACACTTAGGAATAGGGATTGCAGTCTAGGATTCACGCCTGATGTGCATTTTGAGTTTAGCGCTTAGGGTTGAGTGGGTTAGGGTTGAGAGTGTAGGGTAGCTCGCAGCTTCAAAAAGATGAAGGTATCACTGTAAAGCCTTTGGTAGCACTTCTCCACTATTCCCTCAACCATCCTTTGGCTACTATTGACATGTTTCTTCGTATCATTGTTATTGTTACAGGTAACTTCATTGCAGAAGGACAACGTTTTTTATATCAAAAAGGTCCCAGGATCCTAAGCCCCAGAGCTTAAGACGCACCAATCTACTCCCGTAGTGGGGCAACTGCGGTTTACGGTTAAAGCTTTACCGTAGTCTCCTTAGGAATTTCTTTCTTTTTTTTTTATCATAGTGTAACCCTAAGGAACCATCTGAAATTCTCTTTTATGATTCTTTCTGAGGGGGCTACAGTTTAAGGTAGAATAACCATAAAGCACGTCAACCTCATCGGCCTCAAGTGCCAGTGCGCAACAATGTTTCCAAATGGGCAGAATATCAGACCTGCCAATAGAGAGTGAGATTATTCCCCTCCTTTTGGGTATAGTGCTGCCAAAGATGGGTACAGTCTTGCTTTGTTCGACGACCAGAAGTGTCTGCTCAGGTGGAGTTTCTGGGGTTTCCCAAAATGGTTTTTGGGTTTGTTTCAGGGTTTAGGGTTTCGAGGTATAGGGTTTTTTTAATTAAAAAACACAATATGAAGCTCTTTTCGTACCAGACCATAGGTGATTTATAGGCCTTTTTATAACAGGTTTAGAAAGGTCTCTTGTACCAGATCGTGGCTGATGTTTAAAGTTTTAATATCCATTTGGGCGAGTGTGTCAGTTTATAGTAGGGTTCCCTTTGAATATTGGTAAGTGTGTCTATAGAGTGTCCAGTTGAGGAGGCCTTGGCTTCATGTCCTACCATGGGTGAAAGTCGAATTTGGGGCATATCCTAAACCCTAAACCTTCAACCCGAAACCGGGTACTGTTTGAAACTCTTATTTGGTTCGGTAGTAGTTTATGTGATGCTATTATAGTCCGCAATATACAGTGAGGTTATATCTTCGTTTTGGTTCTGGTAGTTGATAGGAGGAATATATTCTTACTAGTTTCAACCACAAAAAGTGCAGAGATCATTCTATGTATCCTCCCTCAGGCATACACCCTAAACCCTAACCCCATATCCTCTGGATCCCGCTTGTGCGTACATATACCCAACCTACCATTTTCCTCGCAGATGTTCAACTATGCAATTGCCGGCGTCGCAGTTTAGGGCTAAGGGTTAGGGCTCAAGACTAAGAGAGACCCGTGTAAAAGCTACTGTATATTGAGGATCCACAGGGTATTCCAGTCTGATTCTGAGAAGGCCCTTCAAGCCCAGAACATTGCGCCCTGAAAAGCAACACTCTGAAACTTGAACCCCCAAGCCTTGACTCCAGTGCCTTGAGATCGACCCCTGAACCCTCAGCTCTAAACCCTAAAGATCAAGAAAGTCATCTCAAACCCAAACCCTAAATATTTGCTTTTCCCTTCCCCTACATACCCCCATACACACAGATATATATATATATATGTATACGCACACAAAATTTACCACGCTAACTCACTACATAAGCTGTGTCTGCCACACTTTCAAACCTGAAGCCTGAACCTAAGCCCTCGCCCAAAAGCGGCAAGCCCCTACGCCCCAAACCCTATTCCCTTACCTTAAGCGGTCTTAGGGTTTAGGGCTGCACTCGCGAACCAACCCTTAAAGCCAAACCCTTTACATCTTCAACCCTGAACCTCGGGCCTCAACCCCTGACCCTACACAACCTGGTACCTGAACCCTGAAAGCCTCAAACGCTGAATGGCTCCTCCCATGGCCGGCCAAAGCTGCCGACTGCGAAAGCCACGAGATGCTGCTCAAGCCGAGGACCCACGGATGATATGAGCCATATGGTTGTGTAGCAGTGTAGCGAAATTATATAGGGGGGTACTATAGGGGTTATTAGGGGGGATACTGGGAGTTTAGACTATAGCTCATATGGGGATTAGTTAACTCTGACTCTAACTATCACTAAACAACCTTAATCAAGGGGGAACCGACAGGCGTAGCACAAGGGGGGTAGTAGGTACCCATGAATGTAGGGACTTAGGGTTCAGGATTTGGGTTGTGTTGAGGGCTTTTGAGCATATAGGGTTTCGGGTGATGTCATAGGTGCTATTAAGCAGTTTCTTTACAATATCCTTTTTGGGGATGGTTTCCTTTTTGAGGTTCAAGCTACCGGCCTCCCTGAAGTAAGAAATTGTTCAACACTTGCTTACGTAAAAACTAAAGCCTGAACCCTGGGCCATTACCGGACGTGCTCTCAAATCGTTATAAGACAATCCAGCAAGGGTTCAGACAAAGATACACCCTTAACCCTGAACCCCAGAACTCTGAATATCCAGATAAACTCTCTGAGTCAAGCCACGCATCGGGGGACACTCCTGCGCCGAATTAACGTGGAAGTTTTCACCCTAAACCCTAAACCTGGGCCAGATTACACGGGCTGATGCTGGTATAAAGAGATTTCTAGGGGTAATTAGGGATATGGCTCTAGGGTTGCCAAAGATTGGGGGTTCATGTTTGTAAGGATTCGATTAAACTGATCGAGGTATATATCGGCAGTGCCCCCGGCGACCCCCCATGTAGCATTGGCCGACTCTTTTGTTGGGAAAAGATAACATCGTAGCCGGCAACGCGGGTGTTTCAGCGAACGTCTATTCTTACAGCAATCGTTTGAGACAGTATTCCAAAAACCACATAACGCACGTAAGTCCTTTCCCGCAACAAGCCCTTCAGACCAAACTGTTTTTGACGAGTTGAGCTGAGGACGCGCTTTCTCTGGACCTTATTGTCAATTCTCTTTTCTTTGTCTGCGGGCTGCCTGAACCCCAGCATCGAATCATATTCTTTACATGGGGTTGTTCAGAACGGTAGGTCTGGAAGAGGAGTTAAAAGGCGATTTGGAGGTCGGAAAGAGGTTTGGAAGAGAAGTTTGAACGCGATCTGGAGGCAATTTGGAGGGTCTGGAAGAGGAGTTTAAGGGCAGTTTGGAGGCCTGGAAGAGGTCTGGAATATGAGTTAAAGGCGGTTTGCACTCCACACGGGCTAGGATGTAGGGCACTGTGCCGCGGAACGTGAAAGAGGAGGCTGGGTTGAGGGGAACCAGCAGCGGGCTTGTCATTTTTATGAGGACCCTCGGGCCACTGGTTTGAGTAGCATTTTATTTCAGGCGTTTATAGTCCCCAATACAGCGTAAGATTGTATCCTCCTTTTGGTTATGAAACGTTGTATGAAGTTTTCTTCTTGCCTGAAAGCATTATTTGGTCAGCTGATTTGCACGTGACGCAATAGCCTGTCTACAAAGAAAGGTAGTTGGTTGTTCTTTTTGTTGTTCTCTCCATGAATCACGTCTAGGGCCATGTTGGGGAAGGGAAAGATCATGGCCTGAACAGGCCTCCGTGCCTTTCTATGCTTAGCGGAATCTGTCCATACTAGGGCAGTGAGTGACGGAAATCACGCACCTGAGTTTGTGGCGGGTGCATAAGGTCAAAGCAAAAGCATTTCGGTATCCTGTTGCTATGCAAGCGCAATGTACATGAGCGGTCCCGGCGACAGGTTCTAGAGCGCGCTCCTCCGTAGATTCTTGGATCCTATGTTCAAGGGCGCCACAGATCAGCAAGGCGCATACGAACGTGCTTGTTGGTTCGTTGGGTTTGTCTGAAAGTTAGGCGACCCGCTATTCAGCTGTCAGCAACCTGGTGTGTGTGTGTGTGTG